>CM042846.1:96733979-96918583 GCA_023653725.1 Bungarus multicinctus
CCAGGACAGATTGTGGAAAAACTATTTTTTTCAACTGGGCAGTTGGAAGAGGGGTGGACTTCAGCTGTGCTGGCTGGGGAATTCTGGGAATTGAAGTCCACCCTTCTTCCAGTTGCCCTATTTGAACAAACCCTGTCTTAAATACAAATACTCCTCTGCTTAGTGACCACAATGGAGCCCAACATTTATGTGGCTAAGCGAGACACCTGTCCATTGATCACTGGCCCATTTTACGACCTTTCTGGCCATTGTCGTTAAGTGAATCGTTGCAATAATAGCCTGTCAAGAAGGTTCCCGGTGAAACGGTCGTACGTTGGAGTCCCTTGCCAAGCATCTCAATCTTTAATCATTTGACGGTCGTAAGTGTGAAACATGGTCGTGGTGTCGATGCCGTTGTCCCTTCGAACGGGCGCTAAATTGAACTGTCGTAGGTTGAGATCTACCAGTAAAGGGCAGTCTTATTGGTTTTTCTATTTTGTTTATTGAATCAATTAACTTTAAATATACTAAATAAATACATTTAATTTAACAAATGCAGTCAAAAGGAAAAGGGCAGATTTTTGTTGGCTATTTAGTCTTTTCTCACCCTTTCTCTCCTCCCCTCTCTCTTCTTTTACAGGGAATCCTGCAATCACCAGAAGCTGGCTTCCAATAATGTAATTACTTTTCACGATACTTTTATTTTAGAATAGAATAGAATTCTTTATTGGCCAAGTGTGATTGGACACACAAGGAATTTGTCTTTGGTGCAAACGCTCTCAGTGTACATAAAAGAAAAGATTCATTCGTCAAGAATCATCAGGTACAACACTTAATAATAGTCATAGGATATAATAAGCAATCAAATCAGATAGATATGACAAATAGATAGATATGACAAATAGATAGATAGATAGATAGATAGATAGATAGATAGATAGATAGATAGATAGATAGATAGATAGATAGGAAAGGAAGGAAGGAAGGAAGGAAGGAAGGAAGGAAGGAAGGAAGGAAGGAAGGAAGGAAGGAGGAAGGAAAGAAAGAAAGAAAGAAAGAAAGAATAATAGAAAGAAAGAAAGAAAGAAAGAAAGAAAGAAAGAAAGAAAGAAAGAAAGAAAGAAAGTATAATTCTTTATTGGCCAAGTGTGATAGACACACAAGGAATTTGTCTTTGGTGCAAATGCTCTCAGTGTCCATAAAAGAAAAGATACATTCGTCAAGAATCATCAGGTGCAACATTTAATAATAATCATATGGTACAATAAGCAATCGAATCATATTAAGAAACAGTCAATATAATTTGTAAGGATACAAGCGACAAAGTTACAGTCATACAATCACAAGAGGGAAGGGATGGGCGATAAGGAGTGATGAGCAGATTAATAGTAATGCAGACTTTGTAAATAGTTGAACAGTGTTGAGGGAATTATTTGTTTAGCAGAGTGATGGCTTTAGGGAAAAAACTCCCCTTGTGTCTAGTTGTTCTGGTGTGCAGTGCTCTATAGCGTCGTTTTGAGGGAAGGAGTTGAAACAGTTTATGTCCCGGATGTGAGGGGTCTGTAGATATTTTCACAGCCCTCTTTTTGACTCGTGCAGGATACAGGTCCTCGATTGAAGGCAGGTGGGTGGTAATTGTTTTTTCTGCAGTCCTAATTATCCTCTGAAGTCTGTGTCTGTCCTGTTGGGTTGCAGAACCAAACCAGATAGTTATAGAGGTGCAGATGACAGACTCAATCCTTCCTCTGTAGAACCGGATCAGCAGCTCCTTGGGCAGTTTGAGATTTTTTTCCCTCCCATTCGCTGGGATGTTGTGAAAGCTATTTAGGATGGCATTAGATTCTATTAAGAATAATGTGGAAAGCAAGTAGGCTAAAAGAAGAGACTTATTTTCTTTCCATGCCTTCTTCACTGCACACCAGAATAACTAGACACAAAGATAGATTTTCCCCGCATGCCATCCCTCTGCTAAACAACTAATTCCCACAACACTAATAAGACGGTATTACTATGATTCTTCTCATCCTTTCTATTACCTATCTCCTCCCGCTTATGACTATAACCTTCTTGCTTGTATCTTTACGGTTTATATTTTAGTGTCATGTCAACTCGTAAAGCATTCCTGGCTTGCTCTCGAGTTGCCATAAGAAGAGCAGTTCAGTTGCTATGAACCAGAAGCACATTCCACGCAGGCCTTTCTCCAGATTGTATCCCAGGTTACCAGAGCCAGCCGGAGAGGTGTGGGGAAAGGGCTCTGTTGGAGAATGTGATTTATGACTCACCCTGGGAGGAGGCGGGAAACAGGGTCACAGGTGGGCAGTAAATGACGTGGGGCAGAGCCGGACAGCACTTGGGAATGTGCCCACGTGTTGCTCCTAATAAATAATTGGATTTATTTTGAAACTCGAGGCTTGGGAATGTGCCCACATGTTGAAACTCGAGGCTCTTGAATTAATTAGGGCATCCATCGGAACCCTGACATTTCTCCTTCAGCGACAGAAATTTTAGCCTCTCTTGTGGTCGTAAGTCAAGGACCACCTATACAGAGGCTCTCCGGGGTCCACTGCTTTGAGCCTGTCCGTCTTTCTTTCTTTCTTTCTTTCTTTCTTTCTTTCTTTCTTTCTTTCTTCTTTTCTTTCTTAGGGGTCTTTCTTTCTCTCTGACTCTTTATTTCCGTTCCTCCCTTTTTTTCTTGTTTCTTCCTTCCTTCCTTGACTCTGTCTTTCGCTTTCCTAAGTCCGCCTCTTCCCTTTTTTGCTGACCTTGCCGGTCCCTCCCTCCCTCCTCCTTTCTTTTTTTTCCTTCTTGTCTCTCTGACTCCTTTCTCTTTCTTCTCTGTTCTTTCTTCTTCCTTCCTCCTCTTTTCGCCTTTCGCCCGCCTCTTCCTTTTCTCCTTTTTCTTCATTTCCACTTCTTCTTGCTTCCTTCCGCTTTATTTTCTTTCCTTCTTTTTTTAATTCTTTCCGGATCTGCTGCCTGCTGCCTGTGGTCGCCTGCATACTGCCTTCCATACCTCCTTTCCTTCTTTCCTTTCGTTTCTTTTTCTTTCTTTCTTTCTTTCTTTCTTTCTTCTTCTTTTCTTTCTTTCCTTCTTTCTTTCTTTCTTTTTTTCCTTCCTTCCCTTCGTCTTTTCTTTCTTTTCCTTCTTCCTTCCTTCTCCTTCCTTCTTTCCTTCCTTCCTTCCTTCCTTCTGTTCCTTTCTTCTTCTTCTCTTCCTCCTTTCTTCCTTTCCTTGCCTGCCTTGCTCTCTCCCTCCCCCGCTTTCTTTCTTTCTTTTCTTTCTTTCTTTCTTCTTTCTTCTTTCTTTCTTTTCTTTCTTTCTTTCTTTTCTTCTGATTTCTTTCTTTCCCTTCTCTTGTCTTTCTTTCCTTTCTCTGCCTTCCGCCGTTCTTTCCTTTCTTTTCGCCCTTCCTTCCCTTCCTTCCTTCCTTCCTCCTTCCTTCCCTCCTCTCCATCCCTCCCTCCCTCCCTCCCCTCCTCTTCTTTCTTTCTTTCTTTCTTTCTTCTTTCTTTCTTTCTTTCTTTCTTTCTTTCTTTCTTTCTTTTCTTTCTTCTTTCTTTCTTCTTTCTTCTTTCTTTCTTTCTTTCTTTCTTCTCTCTCATCTCTCTCTCTCTCTCTCTGTAGGGTGGAGCAGGACAGCCGAAGGATGAGTGTCAAATACTGGCTCCTCTTCCTGCTATATTTCGTGCAAGGAATCCCTTACGGGCTGCAGTCCGGGCTCTTGCCGATCTATTTCCGCACCGTGGGCCTCTCCTTCACCAAGATCAGCCTGACCAAGCTGCTTTACCTGCCGTGGTTCTTCAAGGTGTTCTGGGCCCCCTTTGTGGACTGGTATTTCTCCAAGAAGTGCTGGCTGATCCTCACCATGTGCGGCTTGGCCCTCACCTGCCTGGCTTGTTCTTTCCTGACCCCAGAGGAGGACTTCCTGGGAGTGGCCGTCGTCCTGCTGCTCATGAACATCTTCGCCTCCGTCCAGGACGTGGCGGCCGATGGGATCGCCATCCAGCTCTTGGGGCCAGAGGAGGTGGGGTTTGGGAACAGCATCCAGGTCGTGGCTTACAAACTGGGGTCCGTCCTAGCCGGAGGAGGCCTGCTCACTTTCCTCCATCACCTGGGCTGGGGAGCCCTCTTCGTCTACCTGGCTCTCATCTACGCTGCGGCCATCGGGTTCACCTCCAAGTTTCACCTGAGGTCCTCTCATCCGGACAGCCAGACCGAGGAGAGCAATTTAGGCCTTCTGGGTTTTTTCCACGAGCTCCTCCTTGTGCCGGACACGCTGTGGACCGCTGGCTTAGTCCTCATCTACAAGTTGGGTGAGTCTTTCCCCAAAGCTAACGCAAGGAGTCCTCGGCTTACGGCGACGGTTGAGCCCGACATTTCTGCACCTAAGTGCGACGCTCGTTAAGGTTTACCCTCTTTTACAAGCGTCCCTGCCACTCTTGTTACGTCAGAGAGAGGACAATGACCCCCAACCCCACCCCACATCTCTTCCTGGCAGCGCCAAGCGTTCGAGACCCAAGGGCTGCTGTGTGTGAGCTCCCGCTCCTGCCCACCTCCCAATTTGAAAAGGGTGCAAACCTTAAATAGGGACCCCTTGGGTGGACTCATGAATGGGTGACATGAAAGCTGTCAGGATTCCGGCAGTTACCCCCATTTAAATCGTGAGTCTCGAGCCAAACTTCCAAAAGGATTTATTGGGAGTTAACATATCTGGCACTGCCTGGGAATATCCCACTCTGAGTCCACCTGAGCCTTTACTCCCTTGTTCCTTAGCTATTCCCTTCTTCTGGCAGCTCTGTGCATGCGCACACTGGAAAGAGGCTCCAGCTGTTCTTCATCCCTACTCATCTCCGACTCCAAAGGCAGCTGATAACTGTCAGATGGCCCTGGCCCCATCTCTGCCTCTTGTTCCTCAGCTGTTCCCTTCTTCTGGCAGCTCTGTGCACGTGCACACTGGGAACAGGCTCCAGCTGTTCTTCTTCCCCACTGATCTCCAACTCCGAAGGCAGCTGATAACTGTCGGATGGCCCTGGCCCCATCTCTGCCTCCGACGCAGTGCCTTCCCCAGACTCCAGGACTGGCCCAGATTCCTCCCAACCTCCTCACTGTCCAAGCCTCCAGCTCTGCTGGCCGTTGGTGGGCCACAACAGCCTTTCTCGGACTCCTCCATCTGGGCTGCCCTGCCCAGATCCCTTCCCGTGTGCCTCAGAATAACAAGACTTATAGGTCATCTAGTCTACCCCCCATCCCTGCCCAAGCAGGAGACCCTACACTATTTCTGATATATGGCAGTCCCATCTCTTCTTGAAAGTTTCCAGGGATGAAGCTCCCACAACTTCCGAAGGCAACTTCTGTTCCATCGGTCGATTGCTCTCACTGTTGGAAAGTTTCTCCTTATTTCCAGGTTGAATCTCTCCTGGATCAGCTTCCATCCATTATTCCTTGTCTGGCCTTTGGGGGCTTTAGAAAATAGCTTGACCCCTTTCTCATCTCTATGGGAGCCCCTCAAATACTGGAAGGCTGCTATCCTGTCTCCCCGGTCCTTCTCTTCCCTAGATCAGCCGGGCCCAGTTCTTGCAACCATTCTTTATATTTAGAATAGAATAACAGAGTTGGAAGGGACCTTGTAGGTCATCTAGTCCAGCCCCCTGCCCAAGCAAGAGACCCCACCCCATTTCTGACAGATGGCAGTCCAGTCTCTTCTTGAAAGCCTCCATTGATGAAGCTCCCACAACTTCCGAAGGCAACTTCTGTTCCAGGGGTTGATCGTTCTCACTGTCAGGAAATTCCTCCTTATTTCCATGGCTTCCATCCATGGTTCCTTGTCTGGCCTTCAGGGGCCTCGCCAGGAACTGAACCTCCTTTCTCTCCGCAGGTGAACAGGGCTCGGTTTCCATGTTCCCCCTCTTCCTCCTGGATCACAGCTTCTCTCCCCAGAAGCTGGGCTTCTGGAACGGGATCGTGGCCACCGCCTTTTCCATCGCAGGCTCTTCCCTGGGGGGCCAGCTGATGTCAAAGGGCAGGTAAATGATGGGAAGCCACCATCTCTCTCTTCACTGGGATCGCGGGGTTTAGAATCCGGCAAGAATTGTCCCCTTTCTTAAACTATCCCTCTCTTCCTCTCTCGCCTTCGACAGTCGCCCATGACGGAGGCGGGATATTCAGCAGGCCTGAATTCTCTTTTCCAATAAAGGAGAATGTTTATAAGGCCAGCGTTGACACGAGGGGTCCTTGGTACTCTCTGAGCTTGGCTGTCTTCTTGCAGACGTTTCATTACCTGACTAGGTAACACCATCCGTTCTAGAAGGGAGTGGGGTCGGCTCTCTGTTTATATGCAGTCCCTTCTAGAATGGATGATGTTACCTAGTTGAGTAATCAAACGTCTGCAGGAAAATTGCCAAGCTCAGAACCAAGGAACCCCACAGTCCTCCTCCTCCTGTCCAAGAACACCAATCCTTCTCACGCTGATGATGTTACCTAGTTGGGTAATGAAATGTTTGCAAGAAAACAACCAAGCTCAGAGAGCACTATGGACCTCACAGTCCTCCTCCTCCTCCTCCTCCTCCTCCTCCTCCTCCTCCTCTTCCTTCTGCTCCTTCTTCTGTCCAAAAACCCCAATCCTTCTAACACTGATTATGTTACCTAGTTGGGTCATGAAACATCTGCAAGAAAACAACCAACTCCTCCTCCCTCTCCTCTCTTCAAATCCTCTTCTCTTCTAGCACTGATGATGTTACCTAGATTGGTAATGAAACGTCTGCAAGAAAATAACCAAGCTCAGAGAGCACTATGGACCTCACAGTCCTCCTCCTCGTCCTCGTCCTCCTCTTCCTCTCCACACTCTACTCCCTTCTAGCACTGATACTGTTACCTAGTTTGGTCATGAAAGGTCTGCAAGAAGACAACCCAGCTCAAAGAGCACCAAGGAATTCTTTCTCTTCCTCCTCCTTGCACTAATGATGTTACCTAGTTGGATAATGAAACTTTTGCAAGAAAACTACCAAGCTCAGGGAGCACCAAGGACCCCTCTTTTGAGAATCATGGGAATTTGCTTCCTCCCCCCCCTCTCCCTCTCCCCCCCCCCCCCCAAAAAAAAAAACCAGAACGAAGAGGGGGGAGGGGGAAAAACTGCTCTGAAATTCCAGCAGAATCACTAAAACCTCTCAACTTCCCTTCTGGTTTCAGGGTTTGGTGACACCACCTTTCCTTCCGGTCTCCAGACGGAGGGCCCTTTCTTGCGTCCTGGGTGCAAATCCTAAGAATGGTTCTTTCCCTCCCTGCACCCCCCCCCCCACCCCTCTCCTGCCAAATCGTCCTTGGCCTTCACCCTTGGAGGCTTGTCCGGTTCCATTCTGACCACTCCGGCTTCTTCCCACCAGGAATTCCGATCCTCTGCAAACCTTGCTTGTCCTTCGCTTCTGCAACCTCCTTTTCCAGACCTGGGTCATCTTGGCCTACACCGACCATGCCGCTGCCTTTGAAGGTGAGTCAGGACCCATCCAGGGCAGTAGCCGTTGGCCCACTGGCTCCGGAATTGGGGGCTTCGGCATGCAGGAGTCCCCCGGGGTGGTGCGATTCAAAATTTTTTTAATGCCGGTTCTGCGGGCGTGGCTTGGTGGGTGCGGCACACCTTCTTGGGCCTGGCAGGGGAAGGATATATTGCAAAACCCCCTTCCCTCCCCACCCCACTAACCTGCTTTCCAGCTCTGTTCTCCTGTGCAGGGCAACCAAAGGAGACCCAGCCCATCAGCTGGGACTCAATGGGAGGCAGAGAAGAGATGGGGTTGGTGAGGCCAGTCAGAGGTGGCTTTAGCTGGTTCTCCTAATGACTCAATATTTCCACTACTGGTTCTCCAGAACGGGTCAGAACCGGCTGAATACCACCTCTCATCTATATCTACCTATCATTTCTATCTGTCTGTTGTTCATGAATATATATCTATATCTATATATCATCTATCATCTATATTGTCTATTTGTCTGTCTGTCTATTTATATCTCTCTATCATTTCTATCTGTCTATTGTTAATGAATATCTTTTATCATGTATATTGTCTGTCTATCATCTATATTGTCTCTCTGTCTACCTATCTATCATTTCTGTATTGTTAATGAATATCTATCATTATGTATATTGTCTGTCTGTCTGTCTGTCTGTCTATCTATCTATCTATCTGTCTGTCTATCATCTGTATCAGTGGTGGATTCAAATTTTTTTACTACCGGTTCTGTCAGTTTGTCTTGGAGAGTGTGGCTTGGTGGGCATGGCAGGGAAAGGTTACTGCAAAATCCCCATTTCCTCCCCACCCCAATAACCTGCTTTCCAGCTCCGTTCTCTTGTGCTGGGCAACCAAAGGAGACCCAGCCCATCAGCTGGAACTCAATGGGAAGCGGAGAATAGAGGGGGGCGGGGCCAGTCAGAGGTACGATTGGCTGGTTCTCCAAATTACTCAAAATTTCCACCATTGGTTCTCCAGAACCGGTCAGAACCGGCTGAATATCCACCTCTGATGGAAGGCTGAGTCAAACTTGAACTGCTGGCAGTGGGCAGAGTCAGACTGCAATACTGCACTCTAACCACTATGCCACCATGGCCTTCCTTCCTTCCCTCCCTCCTTCCTTCCCTCCCTCCTTCCTTCCCTCCCCCTCCTCTTCCTTCCTTCCTTCCTTCCTTCCTTCCTTCCCTCTCCTTTTCTTCCTTCCTTCCTTCCTTCCTTCCTTCCTTCCTTCCTTCCTTCCTTCCCTCCCTCCTTCCTTCCCTCCCCCTCCTCTTCCTTCCTTCCTTCCTTTTTCTCTCTCTCCTTTCCTTCCTTCCTTCCTTTCCACTTAGCAACAGCCCTTAGCCTTATCTACCGCTTCCCAGAGCTTTCCAGCCCTCTCTAAGCGGTTTACAGAGTCAGCCTCTGGCCTCCAACCATCGGGGTCCTTCATTTTAGAGGCCTTGGAAGGAGGGACGGCAGTGGTGGAAGTCAACATTTTTTACTACTGGTTCTGTGGGCGTGGTGTGGCTTGGTGGGCGTGGCTTGGTGGGCGTGGCAGGGGCAGGGTTTCTGCAAAATCCCCCTTCCCTCCCCACCCCACTGACCTGCTTTCCAGTTCCATTCCCCTGTGCAGGGCAACCAAAGGAGACTCAGCCCATCAGCTGGGACTCAATGGGAGGCGGAGCATAGATGGGGGCGGGGCCAGTCAGAGGCGGGATTGGCAGGTTCTCCGAACTACTCAAAATTTCCACTACCGGTTCTCTAGAACCGGTCCAAACCAGCCGGGCCCCAGGTCCCACTTGGGAAGAAGAAAGACGTAGAACGTGGCAAGCTTGTTCCGAAAGTGGGAGGGGAGGAAAGAGGTAGCCATCCTGGTTTGTATTGGAAAGACCCCAAGTGCCTGGGTGGGGTATGCCAGCAGGGCCAGACCCTTCCCGCTTCAAAGCTGCAGCTCTTCCTTGTTGCTCCAAGTTGAGGAGCTGCTCGCCCGTCCTGCGCCTGGGCTGACGGGGTCGGCCTCTCGTTGCAGTGGCCGCGGTGCTGAGCATGTGCATCCAGCACTTCATCGGGGGCCAAATCACCACCCTGGTCTTCAGCAAGATGATGCTCTGCACTCAGAAGGCCCCAGAGAAGATCCAGGTGAGTTCTCGGGCCTTCACACGACAGGATGTTGGGGTTCCAAGGAATAGATCCATTGCAAGCAAAAACTCCCAGGCAGGTGGATTCCTCAAGGCATAGCTTTATTGGAAAATACCATTGTCAGGGTTCCGGCGATCGCCCTAATTCCATGATGGCCAACCTATGGCATGCATGCCACAGGTGGCACGCAGAGCCATTTGGGCCGGCACACGAGCCGCAGGCAGACTTACTTCACTGCGCATGCGTGCGCCTCCCAGCTGATTTTCAGCCTATTTAAGGCCTTTTTCGGCCTCCCAGAGGCTTGAGGAAAGCCTTTGCAGGCCGAAAAATAGGCCCGTTTCGTCACTTCCGGTATTTCTGGAAATACTGGAAGTGACTAAACGGGCCCATTTTTTGGCCTGCAAAGGCTGCAGAAGCTTTCCTCAAGCTTCTAGGAAGCCAAATAAGGCCTCAAACCGGCTGAAAATCAGCTGGGAGGTGCAGTGCAGGCGGCAGGGGTGGCACACAAATTGTCTTCTGGGTGCTGGCCCGCAAGGACGCAATCGCACACACACTTTTTGGCACAGGAGCCCAAAAAGGTTAGCCACCACTGCCCTAATTAAATCATGAGCCTCGTGCCAAGCTTCAAAAAAAACCTCAAAAAGTTTATTAGGAGCAACATGCCGGCATTGACCTAAATGAAGCCAACTCTGGCCTACATAATTTACAGTCCCCTGTGACCCTGTTTCCCCCCCTCCCCCCCCCCGGTGTGTCATAAATCAGATTCTCCAATGAAGCATGTGGGTGTCATCAATCACGTTCTTCAAGGAAGGATTTTCCCAGGCAGAAGATCCAGTAGCCTAGCTACAATCTTTGTAAGATAAGCGTGGAATGTACTTCTGGTTTTAAACTGCCAAGTGCTGCTGCTTCAGATTTCACACACACACCCCGCCTTGTTTATGGCAACTTGAAAACAGGCATAGGAATGCTTTACGAGTTGACAACCATATTGACATATTGTTTATTTTATTTATTTATTTATTTATTTATTTATTTATTTATTTATTTATTTATTTGTCAATTGCTTACAAGATAATAGGTATAAGTAAAAACATAGTTATGAATACATGAAATGGGTACATATAAGAATAAAAGAAACAATAGGACAGGGATGGTAGGCACATTGGTGCGCTTATGCAGGCCCCCTACGGACCTCTTAGGAAAGGGGTGAGGTCAATAGCAGACAGTCTAAGGTTAAAGTTTTGGGGGTTTGGGGAAGAAACCACAGAGTCAAGTAGAGTATTCCAGACATTGACCACTCTGTGGCTGAAGTCGTATTTCCTGCAATCAAGATTGGTGCGGTTTACCTTCAGTTTGTATCTATTGTGTGCTCTTGTATTGTTATGGTTGAAGCTGAAGTATTCATTGACAGGTAGGACATTGCAATGTATGATTTTATATACTATACTTAGATCAGACCGAAGGCTGAATAGTTCTAGGTTTTCTAGGTCTAGAATTTCGAGTCTGGTGGCATAAGTTATTCTGCAACGAGTAGAGGAGTGGAGAACTCTTCTTGTGAAATATTTCTGGACTTTCTCAACTGTGTTAATATCAGATACGTAATGTGGGTTCCAGACTAATGAGCTGTATTCGAGTATTGATCTAGTAAATCTTTTGTATGCTCCAGTTAGTAGTGTGAGATTACCAGAGAAAAAGCTACGTAAGATTAGGTTAACAACTCTTAACGCCTTTTTGGCTATGTAGTTACAGTGGGCTCTAGCACTTAGATCATTAGAGATGAGTACTCCAAGATCCTTGACAGAGTTTGGATCATCAACAAGGTCTTGACTATTCAGCCTGTATTTTATTTTCTGATTTTTTTTGCCAATATGTAGGACAGAGCATTTATTTGTTGAGATTTGAAGTTGCCATTTGTTTGACCATTCTGATATTGTGATGACCCAGGGTGGGATACAAAAGCAACCAAGTCACAAAACCAGGCGAAATCCCTTTAATTCCTTCACCTTGGCTTCAAAGGTCCAATTATCATTGATTGGAGAAAAAACTCCCCCACAAACAGTTGCGAAAAGGAAGAACTTCCGTTCAAACTCAAAATACATCTAAATTATAAATAGAAAAAAACAACACAAACCACACAGAAGCAATGTGACCAGGCAGGAGAAGGGCTTGAAGACGTCCACAGATATCGAAATACACACACTGGAAAGGACGCCAGAACTCAGATAAGAACTGAAAGACTAGAAATATTTCATGCTTTGATTCCAGCACTGGGCTATGCAGTTTGTCCTTTTAAACAGTCCTCACAGCTGCAGCCCATGAAGGGGATCAGGGCCCTTTCCTCCCCCATAGACCACACCACTCATGTTTCTCCCTTCTCCATTCCTCCCTGCGTGCCCTAGGATGAAGAGGGGATGGGCCTGGGTCTTCCTCTGCATGCCCAGCCGGCCTGTGCCCTTCCCCAGTTTCCTCCACAACCTCCGCAGCCACACTCCCACTCCCTCAGAGTCAGATTCTAACAGGGGCATGACACATATGACCAAATTGAGGTACATGGTAGTCCTCAGCTCAGGATCACAATTGACCTCAAAATCTATGCTGCTAAGCGAGACATTTGTTAAGTGAGTTTTGCCCCCTTTTATGGCCTTTTGGGCCACCGTTTTTAAGTGAATCACAGCAGTCATTAAGTTAGTCCAACGGACAATTGAGCGAATCTGGATTCCCCTTGGACTTTTTTGCTGGTCAGAAGGCCGCAAAAGGGGATCACGGGTTCTCCAGGACACTACGACCATTATAAATAGGAGTTGAGGGACAAGCGTCTGAATTTTGATCACGGAAATGGTGCGATGGACGTAAGTGTGAAAAAAACGGCCACCGGCCTTTTTTTTCCAATTATGTTGTAACTTTGAATGGTCACTACGTGAATCGTTGTAAATGTTCTGACCCAAACCTGATTCCAAGGAAGCAAACACGAGACAAAGGTAACAGCACAACCTTTTAATATTTCACGTACAAATCCCGTTCCTTCACAGATAAAAGGCTGCTTCCAACTAATTAGCTCCGACAAGAAAGAGATAAAGAACAACAGATAAAGTTTCTAAACAATAAATCAGAGTCTCCAAACACCAACCAAGATTTTAAAAAAATTTTAAATTATAAATTGGGGTTTTAGAAATTGGGGTTTTTATATCGTAACTATTGGGGTTTTTAAGTATAAATTTTAGTAGCAGCCATGTATTTAATTTCGTTTAACTTTTGTAATTTGTATTATATTATAGTTGGCTGTACACTGCCCTGAGTCCCTCGGGAGAAGGGCGGTATATAAATTTGATAAATAAATAAATAAATAAATAAAATAAATAAATAAAGATAATCCGAACCTCCACTAGGTTTGAATGCAAAAACTTCTTTGCTTCCTGCAAAGAACTCCGGTTTCTCCGCTGGCTTTTATCTCTTAAGGGAGGGGCCATCACCTTGCAGCCTTACTCCTGAGTCACCTGTGCTGCTGCAGCTGCTCTTTCCTTTGAGCAGCCCTGCGTGCACACGCACTGGGCATAGGCTCCTCGGGGAACTCCTTCCTCACTGCTGCCAGCCTCCACAACCTCTGAAGGCAGCACTCCACTCCCTGATGGTCTTGGCCCCATCCCGGCCTCACACACAGGCACCCTCATCTGAGCCCTCACTCTGAGGCCTCAGCCATCTGCACCTGCTGCCAGCGAACCACAACAGTAAGTTGGGGACTATAAGTGGTTCATATTTATGACGGTCCCTGGGTTACGGGATTCCCTTTGACGACCTTCCGACAAGCAACGTCAGTGGCGAATCCGGTTTCACTTAACAACCATGTAGAATTCACGACAGTGGCAAGAAAGGTCACTCATCTGAAGCCGTATAGGTTATCCTGCTTGAGCAGGGGACTGGACTAGAAGACCTCCAAGGTCCCTTTCAGCTCATTCATTCTGATGAGTCTGATAGGTCGTAAAACGGGCGGGGGGGCGGGGGGAACTCACTTAACCGTCTCGTTTAGCAGCAGGAACGTCGGGGCTCAATTGCAATTGTAAGTTGAGAACTACCTGTTGTCCAAATAGGAGATGACCAGGGCAGGAGTGACTTCATCCCTCCCTCCCTCCCTGCTGGAAGGTGGGAGGGGAGGGCTGTCCAGGCTCCCTGCTTGGCTGGGCTCACCAGAGTTGGAAGGGACCTTGTAGATCATCTAGTCCAACCCCCACCACACCCCCACACCCCAAAAAAGCAGGAGACCTTACAGCTGAATGGAAAACTACTGGTGACCTTCTACCGTTGCACCATAGAGAGTATCTTAACTTCCTGTACACCTGTGTCGGGTTTGCCAATTGCACAGTGGCAGACAGGACAGCGCTCCAGAGGGTTAATCCCATTGCCCCTCAGAGGATCATGGGTTGCCCTCTCCCCTCTTTGGAAGAGCTTTAGAGCCACCGCTGCCTTAAGAAAATTCAAAACATCCTCAAAGATCCATCTCATCCTGGGCACCCTTTTTTTTTTAAACTATTACCATCTGGCATCCGGTACAGGATAATAATAAAAACAAGGACACATAGGCCAAAAAACAGCTTCTATCCCAGGGCAGTGGCTCTTTTGAATTCTGCTGTATGGTTCAATATTAATGCAATACCAATTGTATAAAATGCAATTGCCCTCTCCCCTCTTTGGAAGAGCTTTATAGCCTGAAGAAAGTTCAAAACATCCAAAGATCCATCTCATCCTGGGCACCTTTTTTTTTTTTTGAACTTTTTTTTTTTAATACAAAAAACATTTGCTAGACCAACACTCGAATACAGCTCATCAGTCTGGAACCCACATTACGTACCTGATATTAACACAGTTGAGAAAGTCCTGAATATTTCACAAGAAGAGTTCTCCACTCCTCTACTCGTTGCAGAATACCTTATGCCACCAGACTCAAAATTCTAGACCTAGAAAACCTAGAATTATGCTGCCTTAGGTCCAATCTAAGTATAGTATATAAAGTCATACATTGCAATGTCCTACCTGTCAATGAATACTTCAGCTTCAACCATAACAACACAAGAGCACAGAGTAGATACAAACTCAAGGTAAACCGCACCAAACTTGATTGCAGGAAATACGACTTCAGCCACAGAGTGGTCAATGTCTGGAATCCTCTACCTGACTCTGTGGTTTCTTCCCCAAACCCCAAAAACTTTAACCTTAGACTGTCTACTATTGACCTCACCCCTTTCCTAAGAGGTCTGTAGGGGGCGTGCATAAGCGCATCAACGTGCCTACCGTCCCTGTCCTATTGTTTCTTTTATATTTTTCTTATATGTATCCATGTATTCATAACTATGTTTTACTTATACCTATTCTCTTGTAAGCAATAGACAAAAATAAATAAATTAAAAATAAATAAATTAAAAAAAACTATTACCATCTGGCAGACAGTACAGGATAATAATAAACACAAGGCCAAATAGGCTGAAAAACAGCTTCTATCCCAGGGCAAGAAACTCTATTGAATTCTACTGTATGGTGCAATATTCATGCAATATCAGGGGGTTTCAATTCAATGTATAGAACAGGGGTCTTCAAACTTGACAACTTTAAGACGTGTGGACTTCAACTCCCAGAATTCCTCTTCCAGTCATGTTAGCTCAGGAATTCTGGAAGTTGAAGTCCACAAGTCTTACACTTGCCAAATTTGAGACCCTTGATATAGAATGTGAAGGATGTGTGTGTGTTCTTTATTTTCATAGTCATAATGTACACTGAGGATGGCATTTAATTTTGTTGCACCAGGTGCAATGACCATAAAGTAAACTAAACTAAAACTAAACACCATTTCTGACACACGGCAAATTTTCTCCCCACAGGCCACCCACTACAGCCTTCTGGCCGCTATCGAGGTCCTCGGTAAAGTGGCTTTCAGCACCGTGGCAGGTAGCCTGGTGGACTGGCTGGGCTTTCCCCACACCTTCGGCGTCTTCCTCGCCCTCTCCTTTGCCTCCGTGCTCTACACGGTGTAAGCCAGGGTGGGCAGCGGCCGTTCCAGCCAGGAGCCGTCCAGTGTTGCTGGTCAAGAGAGAGAGAAAGAGAGAGATCACGTCAAAGAGAAGCCCATGAAAGACAACAGGCGTCTCATTAAAGCAACCGCCTCACCCAACTGCTTCCTGGCCAGTCCTCCTTGGTAAGGGAGGGGGAGGGGGAGTCCGTATCCCTTCCATGAGCCACGTCGGCGTGTCAGCCGGGGAACAGAGGTGGCTGCGCAGAGTTCAGGTCGTCCTCCTTCAGGGCTCAAGGTTGCCTTCCGTCCTTCCAAGGTGGGAAAAATGAGAACCCCAAATTGTTGGGGTAAAATATGCTGGCTCTGTAAACCGCTTTGAGAGGGCTGTAAAAGCACTGTGAAGCGGTATATCAGTCTAAGGGTCCTTCCTTCCTTCCTTCCTTCCTTCCTTCCTTCCTTCCTTCCTTCCTTCCTTCCTTCCTTCCTTCCTTCCTTCCATATGCTTAGAATGCAGTGTTGCAGGCCCACAGCCAGGAGTTCGATTCTCACTGGCTCAATGCAAGAGGCTGACTCTGTAAACCGCTTAGAGAGGGCTGGAAATCCCTGTGAAGTGGCATATAAGTCTAAGTGCTAGTGCTAAGTGGGAAGGAAGGAAGGAAGGAAGGAAGGAAGGAAGGAAGGAAGGAAGGAAGGAAGGAAGGAAGGAAGGGGTAAGAATTCAGTATTGCAGGCTGACTCTGCCCACTGCCAGCAGTTCGATCCTGACTGTCTCAAGCTTGATTCAGCCTTCCGTCCTTCCGAGGTCAATTAAAATATGGACCCAGATTGTTTTGGGGGGGCAGAATGCTGACTCTCTAAATTGCTTAGAGAGGGCTGCAAAGCCTTGCGAAGCAGTTTATAAGTCTTAAGGGCTATTGCTATTTAGTGACCACAAGAGGGACCAGCAACTTGGTCATTAACGAAACCAGTCACGAAGTGAAATCTCGAATGCGATTATGACCTCCCTTCGGTTTCTCTGACCTTAGGGAGGTCGTAAATGTGAAACATTGGCTGTAAAGATCGGTGGAGAATGCTCCGTCGTCTGGTTCAAGGTTGTCTCAAAGGTGCTTCTCCGCCCCCCCCCACTCAAAAGGCAACTGGACTTCCTTGGGTTTTTTTTTCCTTTTCTTTTGAAGATGTTTTTCTTCTCATCCAAGAAGCTTCTTCAGCTCTGACTGGATGGCGGGGAACAGAAGGATTTCTCCTCCTTGCAGACAGCTGGTCCTTTCAATTCGTTTGCACCGCATCCAGGTGACCTTAATGGCCCTCTCAAGGGATGCAAATGACCAGCAAGGAGCAGAAATCCTTCTGTTGGAAGAATTATCCTTCTGGGTTCAATTCCAAGTGGGGAAAAAGACACCGGAAACATGGAGGCTGTTTGGGAAGATGGTTTAATGGAGGACAGAAGCGCATGCCTTGGGTTTTATGCCTTCGGTTGCAATTTGAATTTGAGGTTATATTTTGATTGGTTGTCAGACTCCCATGGGGCCATGCAGGGGCAACCCTGTAGGCTGTCCTGAGTCCCAGGCTTGGTTGAGCCTTGCTGGGTGAAGATGTAATGAAAGGGCTTTGGGCAATTCCTATACCTCTAACTGGAATAGAACTTTGTTATGTAGAATAAGGGCAATTCCTATAGCTCTATCTGGAGTAGAACTTCGTTATGTAGAATATTCTGGCCCAGGCATTAATGGCAAAGGTGTGGTGGGGGGGGGAGGTGAGCTTCTGCTTCTGAGGTGAGTTTCTGCTTCTGAGTTTCTACTCTTTTTCGGGGAAATATTCTGCCTTTTTAATATTTTCTAGGATATTTCAATTATCTAGGAGTGGGGTGGGTTTTAACTTCCAACACTTCCCTTCCTCACCCTCCAGAGCTGAAGAAGCTTCTGGGATGAGAAGAGAAATGTCTTCATAGAAAATCCAGAAATCCAGAGTTGCCTCTTAAAAAAAACCACCTTTGGGACCGCCATGACCTGCAGGACTGAGAATCTCTGCAGACTTTTAGCTACACAATTTGGGATGAAGACCCTTTGACAGGTGTGGGAGTATGAACAGATTTCCAGAGAAAGAAAAAATTGCAGACTACGGGGACCATTTGCACCACTCTGGGGACCCCGAGGACACAGATAGACAAACCTCCTAATGGCCTCAATGACTCTCTAAAAATGATGCAAATGACCAGCTGCCTGCAAGGAATATAAATCCTTCCATTCCCCACCATCTGGTTAGAGCTGAAGAAGCTTCTTGGACGAGAAGCAAAACGTCTTCAAAAGAAAAAAAAACAAGAGAAACACATGCTGAAGAAAAAAGAGGGTTTTTTAGAAGCCAAATTCATGGGGGAAATTGGCTTCAGGAGAAAAAGAGAAACTCAGAATCAGAATAGAGCTGGAAGGGACCTTGGAGGTCTTCTAGTCCAACCCCCTGCTCAAGCAGGATACCCTCTACCATTTCAGACAAGTGGCTGTCCACTTTCTTTTTTAAACACCTCCGGTGGAGCACCCACAACTTCCGTATGCAACTTCTGTTCCATTGGTTAATTGTTCTCACTGTCAAAAAATTCCTCCCTAATTCCAGGTTGCTTCTCTCCTGGATGAGTTTCCATCCGTTGCTGCTTCTCCTGCCTTCGGGTGCTTTGGAGAACAGCTTGACTGCCTCTTCTATGGGGCAGCCCCACAAATACTGAAATAGTGCTATCCTGTCCCCCCTTATTCCTTCTTTTCTCTACACTAGATATAACCTTCAAATCTTCCTATGATTTTGTCTCTAGGCCTTTAATTGTGTTAGTTGCTCTTCTCTGCACTTTTTCCAAGCTCTCAACATCTTTTTTGTAATGTGGTGTGACAAAACCTGGATGCAATAATTCAGGTTTCTCCTGTACAAGAGAAGAAGCACAACAGCCTCCACGTTTCTATTTCAAAATAGCTCTTCTGGTTATTTGGGAGAAATCATTTTAGGAAGGGGAAATTTGTCTTCTCTAAAATTGCATTCCTTTTCAGACAGAAAATGAAGGAATTAAAGATAAGCAATTTACAGATTAAATGTATAAATTCGCACACAATTGTACATATTTGTAAACAGGCACAAAGGATAGAAATGGATGAGGTGGATGACACAAAACTGTTAACGTCATGATGTTTATTTTTTGTTTTATTTTTAAAATATACAAAAGATTAATAAAGTTTATTTAACAAATAAATAAATGGGGGAAAAATTGCATTCCAAACTGCAGTTCAGGTAGTCCTCAACTTGTGGTCACAACTGAGCTGAAAATGTCCGTTGCTAAGCAAGACAGTTAAGTTTTGCCCCATTCTGCGACCTTTCTTGCCACAATTATTAAGTGAGTCACTGCAGTGGTTAAGTTAGTCACTCGGTCGTTAAGTGAATCAGGCTTCTCCATTGACCTTGCTTATCAGAAAGTTGCAAAAGGGGATTCTGACCCCCGGGCACTGCAACCATCGTAAGGATGAGTCGATTATCGGTTGTCTGAATTATGATCACGTAACTACAGGGATGCTGCAGTCCTCCTCTGTGTGCAAAATGGTCATGTCATTTTTTGATTCTGTTGATGCTGTTGTAAGTTCGGTTGCTAAATGAACCTTAGAGCTGAAGAAGCTTCTGGGATGAGAAGCCAAACGTCTTCAAAGAAAAATCAGAAAGTCCAAGTTTCCAAAATTTTAAAAAAATGCCCCTTTGGGATAATCAAGGAGAGAAGCAACCTGGAAGCTTCCTAACAGTGAGGACATTTAACCTGCGGAACTGCCTGCCACCAGAAGTGGGAGCTCCAACACTGGAAGCTTTTAAGGCTGTCTTCCCCTGGGGCCAGGAGCGACAGAGAACCTGCCGAACTCCTTGCCACTGGAGGAGTCGGCCTCCCACCTTATGTCGCCAAGGAGGAACCGGCTCAATTATTGGCTTACGACCCAATGGTGGTCATAAGTCAAGGTCTACCGGTCTTTTAAGAAGGCTTGTTTCAAGCTGGACCACTGAAAGAGGACCACTGAAAGAGGAAGCAAAACTGGGCTGGGGGATTCTGGAAGTTGAAGTCCAGCCCTCTTCCAATTCACAAACGCTGCATTGGAGTTGGACCTAGATAAGGTTGTTTGGGTGGGGGGAGGGTCACTCCAAGGCAGGGGTATCCAACCTTGGCCCCTTTAAGCCTGGCGGACTTCAACTCCCAGAATTCCCCAACCTTGGCCTCTTTAAGCATGGAGGACTTCAACTCCCAGAATTCCCCAACCTTGGCCTCTCTAAGCATGGTGGATTTCAACTCCCAGAATTCCCCAACCTTGGCCTCTTTAAGCCTGGTGGACTTCAACTCCCAGAATTCCCCAACCTTGGCCTCTTTAAGCATGGTGGACTTCAACTCCCAGAATTCCCCAACCTTGGCCTCTCTAAGCATGGTGGACTTCAACTCCCAGAATTCCCCAACCTTGGCCTCTTTAAGCATGGAGGACTTCAACTCCCAGAATTCCCCAACCTTGGCCACTTTAAGCCTGGAGGACTTCAACTCCCAGAATTCCCCAACTCCCAGAATTCCCCAGCCAGCTGGGGAATTCTGGGAGTTGAAGTCCTCCAGGCTTAAAGTGGCCAAGGTTGACACTCTGCTTCAAGGGGGGTTCCCGTCTCCCCCTCCCTCTCCCCCTCCCCCTCCCCCGAGGCCGGCGGAGAGGGAGGAGCCCTGCAACCCCCCTCTTCTCCCCTTCCACTCACCGTCCGCCCCGCCCAGAGCAGACCAAGAGGCGGGGCTTCCCCTGGAGGCTGCCACTCCCCACGACGAGTGGCGAGGCGGGCCAATAGGCGCCGGGCAGGGCTGGGCCTCGGTCCGGCGGCCAATCGGCGCTCTCTCTCTCTGTCTCGTCCGCGCGCGGGGGGGGGGGGGGGCGGGTCCCCGGGTGGGAGTGGGCGGGGCCTTTGGGCCCGGCTGCGGGGGTCTGAGGAGAAGCGCGGCTGCCGCGATGGAGCTGAGGCGGACGGTGAGATCCTTTTCTTCCCGCCCTGCCGGTTTCCTTCCCCGCGGACCCCCCCCACACACACACGCTTCCGAGGCGGCCTCCAGCGGCCCTAACACCCCGCGGTATCCCTGCGGCTCTTGGGGGGGGGGGGGCTTCGGGGAGGAGGGGTCCGCTCCCCCCCGGGTGGGGCGCGAGTGAAGGAGGGGCAGGTGGGGAGGGGAGAGCCTTCTCTGAGCCCCCCCCCACGCTCGGGGAAGACCCCCCCGCACCGGGAGGTCGTGACCTCCCAGCCCCCCCCCCCTCCTCCCCCGCTTGGGTTCCTGGCTGCCCAGAGGAGCCCCCCGCCCTCCGTTGCTGGGAGTGAGCTGAGGGGTGGGTGGGGAGGGGTCTTTGGCCCTCCCTGCCCCTCCCTCACCTTCTTTGCCTGGGGGGAGGCTTTCTACCCCCCCCCCCAATAAATGGCCCTCAGCAGCCCCGCCTTCCATTGCTGGGAAGGAGATGGGGATGGGATGGGCGGGAGTCTCTGGGGTGGGGTCTTTGGCCCTCCCTGCCCCTCCCTTACCTTCTTTGCCTGGGGGGGCTTCTCCCCCCCCACCCGAAAAAAAAGGTCCTCAGCAGCTCCCCCTCCATTGTTAAAAAGAGATGGGAGGCTCAGGGGGTCTTTGGGGAGGGGTCTCTTTGGCCCTCCTTGCCCCTCCCTCACCCTCACTGCTTGGAAATGGCTCTCAGTAACCCCCCCCTCCATTGCTGGGAATGAGATGGGGGAGAGTCTCTGAGGTGGGGGTCTTCGGCCCTCCCTGCCTCTCCTTACCCCACTGTCTGGGCAGGGGGGATCCTCTCCATCTGCCCCCACTTTGCGCAATGGGGTGTCTTCCGGCCCCCCCCCTTCCCCTCTCCAGGGCTGGGCTGGGCTCCCCAACTTCAGTCCCCAGGGAATATCTTCCTTCTTGTGCCCACACGTCCATTCCGGCTGTGTTTTGGGCTGGGGGTCCCCACTTCTCCACCCCACCCCCCTGGCAGGTGCACAAGGTGGGCATTGCTTGTTGGGCAACCCAGGTGCCTCAGCCCGCAACCCATCATCCACCCCCTCTGCAGGTGGCCTGTTGGCAGGGCTTCCGGGGGAGGGGCAGGCTGGCATGGGGACCTCAGAACAGGACACCCCCCCACCTCCCCCCACCTGCTGTTTCCACCTGGGTGGGCCCCATGGAGTTCAGGTTATGCCAGCCTGTGTGGAGCATGGAAATGCCTCCCCCAGACCCCTCCTCTCTGGCAGGAGCACCCCCACTGCTCAGGGGGAGACCCCCCCCCTCCCTTCCTTCCTTCCCTCCCCCTCCTGGCCTTCCTGGCTAAGTGTCTGCTTAAGTGTGGCTCATTTAGTGTAATTAGATCGTAATTAGATCAAAGCTCCGGCTTCACCCCCCTCTGAGGTTTTCCTCCTGTTTTCCCATGGGGGGGTGAGCCCCTTTTGCACAAAGCCTGGGGGGCCCTGAGCCAAGGCTAGCTGTGCAGCCCCCTCCCCTCCTGGCCTTGCCCAGTTTCCCTAGCCCCTTCTGGACCGGCTCTTCTTCCAGCACAACTCTCAGACTGGCATCAAGCTGGGAGTCGTTGGGCCTTCCCTGGCGGTGTTGTGATTGTGTGGGTGTGTTGTGCTAGTGAGGCCCTTCTGGGTACCCCTGGCCTTTCCTTTGGGGGGGGGGTGAGAGTTAGGAGCAGCGCCAGGCCCCTGGCATGCTCCCCAGGGAGGGAGGGAGGGAGGGAGCGGAGGAGGGCAGCCGTGTCTTTCCCTGGACTCCGGCAACCCCATCGAGGCCAACCTTTGCCCATCTTGCCCAAGAGCTGCCGGTTGCCAGGCGTGTCTTCTCCAGGGCTGTGCCAGCAGCGCCTGGCTCTGCGTTTCTTGCTTGGGGCTCAGCCGCTGCTTCCGATCAAAAGAGGAAATCGGGAAAGGAGAAGAGTCGTAGCTCAGGGTTGAAAGGGGGGGGTCCCTGGGGGTCTCTGAGCTTGTTGGTTTCCTTGCAGATGTTTCATGACCCAACTAAGCAGGGCTTGTAAGGAGTGCTGACCCCACAAGAGACGGAAGGAAGGCAGGAAAAGAAAAGGAAGGAAGAGAGGGAGGGAGGGAGGAAAGGGAAGAAGAGGAGGAGGAGGTCTTTGGGGCTGTCTGACCTTGGTGGCTTCCTGGCAGGGAGAAGCCCCCTGATGTTCCCTAGTTTGGGTAAGGGAGGCTCTGTGGGGCAGCTGCCCAGTGCAGAGCAGGGCCAGGATCCCTCCCAGAGAGGCCCCTTCCTTCGGCACTCTTCCCTCCTTGACCCCGTCTGCCCCCGCGGAGCTGTCCGGCAGATGTCCTCCACGATAAGGCCCCCGCCCACGCCAGTCCTTGGCAGCCCCCTCTGGGCTGGAACATTGGGTCAAGGCTTCTGCCCTGCTTGCCAGCTGCAGGAGCTCTTCTGCTGGGCCGGAGGCTGGGCGAGGGGATGTCCTCCTTCCTTCCCTCCGCTTGGCCTCTCTCCAGGCCGCCCTCCGCCCCCTCGGGGCTTCCAATGGGGGGGTGTCTCCCACCCCACCCTCCATCCATTGCAGGGGAGATGTTAAAGCACCCCCCCCCTTTGCTTTGCCCTTGTCCACCAGGAAAGGCTGGACACCTGCAGGGCTTCTCAGATAAGCCACAGAGTGGGCTGCAATGTGGTTTGTCCTTTTCTTATCTCTTCCTTTCCGCTTCTACTGGTTGCCTACGTTGATATTGTTATTATTTTCTCTCTTGCTCTGCAAGTAGACTGATTGCTTTGGTACCGAAGACACATTCCTTCTGTGTTGAACCACACTTGTCCAAATAAAATGTCTTCTTCTTTGTCCCATTGCATTCCAGACTCTATATTCTGTGTCCTGTATCCTATTCTTCTGTTCTGCTCTATTCCATCTATTCTCTTCTATTTATTCTCTTGTTTATTCTCTTACTTGTTCTCTTATTTGAACAAATAGAATTTGTTCTAAATTCTATTCTAAATTCTATTCTTATTGTCTATTCTTATTGTCTATTCTATTGTAATTCTTTTTCTAGTCTACTCTCTATTATTCTATTATTCCTATTCTGTTCTCTTCTATTCATTCTTATTCTAATCTATTCATTCTTATTCCGTTCTATTCCTATTCCATATTTTATTCCATTTTCTATTTATTCCTTATTCTCTGTTCTATTCTATTCATTCTTATTCTATTTTATTCCTATTCCATTCCATATTCTATCCCATATTCTTTCATATTGTATTCCATTTTCTATTTTCCATTCTCTATTTCTTATTCTATTCTGCTTTCTATTCTATTCATCCCCTTCCCAATCGGAGCAGCTGCTGAAACCTCTGCTAGGCCCTTCCCTTCCCAGCTCTGCCTCCTTCCTCAGCTCCCATAAGGGGAAGGCAGGACTGACCCCTGGTGCCCCCATATCCTGAGCTTCCGTACTTTGCTCTCCTCCACAGTGATGGCCACTTGAGCTTCCCGGAAGTTGACCTTTCCTTCCTTTCTGCTTCCCTGCAGCTCCAGGTGTGTCGTTTCCACCGGCACCTGCTTCAGCGCAAGAGGAGCCCCTGGATGGTCTCTCCGGCCTGCCGGTGGCGCAGCGAGGCCCAGTCATC
This sequence comes from Bungarus multicinctus, assembly GCA_023653725.1. Taxonomy (NCBI): domain Eukaryota; kingdom Metazoa; phylum Chordata; class Lepidosauria; order Squamata; family Elapidae; genus Bungarus; species Bungarus multicinctus. The sequence continues at coordinate 96,758,192 of CM042846.1, forward strand.
CAGGTAGCTGGGCTGGGTCAAGGCTGGCTTGGGCCACGCCAGGCTTCCTCCTCCTGGCCTAGGGAGCCTTTGGGGCGGGTTGGGTTGGGCCCTTGAGGCTACTGCAGGGAGTCCTCGACTTAACAGCGGCTCATTTAAGGACCGAAGCCACAACGGCACTGAAATATCACCGTTTTTCACAGTTACGACCTTCACATGTGATCCAAATTCAGGCGCTTGGCAACCATTCATATTTATGACCGTTGCCGTGTCCCGAAGTCACGTGGATCCCTTTTTGCGACCCTTCTGATGAGGCAGAGTCAACGGGGAAGATGGATTCGCTTAACAACCTTTGCAGCTGCCGTGATTCACTTAACCACGGCAGCAAGGAAGGTCACAGAATGGGGGCAAAGCCCACTTAAACCAATGCCTCGCTTTGCAGCAGATATTTGTGGCTCCCTTTGGGATCGTAAGTCGAGGACCAGCTGCCTTACTGCTCCCGTGCTGGAAGCGCTGAGGCGCTTCCGGGTTCAAAGGATTAGCCAGTAACATCACCGTTGCCCAGGAGATGCCCCGTTTGGGGGTGGGTCTCCTTCCATGTCCCCCATTAATGAGCCCATCAGAGTGGTACCTTAAGCTTTGCACCCAATTAAATCATTAGATTTGAGCAAACTCCCAAAACTTCAAAGGCATTTACCTGGGTGTAGCCAACTCTGAGATACGTAATTCACTGTCCCCCTTGATCCTGTTTCCCCCCCTCACCCCTCTGGGTGTATCATCCAACAAAACACATCCATAGCCAAGAGTCATCAATCATGCTGTCCAATTAGATTTTTGCCAGCAGAAGCTTCAGTCATCTAATCAGTCTTCGAAAAAATAGGAATGGAATGTACTTTCGATTCCACGCTGCCGCCTGCTCTTTGAAACTTCCCCCCCACCCCCCTTCTTTCTGTTGACAACTATAAAATGTGTATAGAAAACGTTTTAAGAGTTGGCATTCATATTGTTGGGTGGGCAGGAGCGGGAGTGTATGATGGGTGTTCACACACAGCAGCACTTAGGTCTCAAACGCTCGTGGCTGCCAGGAAGAGATGAGGGGCTGTGGGTGGGGGGGTGTTGTCCCCTCTCTGCTGGTTCCACAGACTTTCTCCCTCCACCCTGTAGCTCTACCGGACAGAGGGGGCTGCTGAAGAGGACCTTACTGGGAACAGCGGTGGCCCTTCCCCTGGCGACGGGCATCTACTACGGCTTGGCAGAGAAGCAGAACCAGAGGAAGATGAGGTTGCTAGCCGGCGGCGTGGTGCGCTTTGTCAGGTGAGGTGGCTCCCGGAGGGTCTCCTTGGCCCTTTCCTGGGGAAGGGGGGGTGGCTTGGAGAAGGGAGAGTCCCAACCCTCTCCTTACAAAGGCCAGCCCAACTATGGCTGCCAGGTGTTGCTGGTTTTCTAGTGGGTCCACCAGCAATGTCTAGAACAGGCTGCAGCTCATTCAGAATCGGGCCATCGAAGTGGTGAACAAGCACACATGTTGCACGCAAAGCTACATTGGTGAAAGTGGCACGCCTATTTATTAATTAATTATTCAAATTCGTATGCCGCCCCCTCTCCCTAGGGACTCGGGGCGGTGCACAGCCAAATAAAAAACATATAAATAGGTATACAATAATTTAAAATACATTAAAAGAATTAAATAGGTTGGCCATTAAGAATTAAAAAAGTAGGGAGTTAAGAAAATTAAAACCATTTAAAACCGAATTTAACACCATTACACATAACTCTAGGCCAGACCAGCTAGATGGAATAGGTGGGTTTTTAGTGCGCGTCGGAAGGTCAGAAGGTCAGGGACGGTCCTCATCTCCGGGGGCAATTCGTTCCAGAAGGAGGGTGCTCCCAAAGAGAAGGCCCGAACCCTCGGGGTCGCCAGCCGTCCAGCCGGCGGCCCGCCCTATGAGAGCGCATTGGTCGACGAGAGACTGACGGTGGCAGCAGGCCAGTACAGTACAGTAAGTACCCAGGTCCCAAACCATGGAGCACTTTAAAGATGACCGCTAGCACCTTGAATTGCACCCGGAGGGCCACCGGGAGCCAATGCAGCTCATGTAAAAGTGGCGTACATGGGAGCTCCGAGAAGCCCCCAAGACCACCTGCACGGCTGCATTTTGCACCAACTGGAGCCTCCGGGTGCTCTTCAAGGGGAACCCCATGTAGAGAGCATTGCAGTAGTCTAGGCGGGAGATGACGAGGGCGGATGTGAAACCATCCCTCTCCTGCCACCTCTGTCGATCTGCTTAATCGGAAAGGTTTGAGAGCCTTGGTCTAGAGAATCCCACCTGCACTAAGCAAGCCAGGAACACTCTGGGTCTAACCGAGCTCTGGAGAACTTGAGTCCTTTCATGGTGAAAGTGGCACATGCGGGTGATTATGGGGGCGTCGCGTAGCTCCCATGTGACGCCTCTCCTGCGCGAGCTGCATTGGTTGCCGGTGGCTTTCCAGGTTCGCTTTAAGGTTCTAGTTTTGACCTTTAGGGCGATCCATGACACTGGGCCAGGTTACCTGCAGGACCGCATTCTGCCGGTGATCTCCAGCAGACCGGTGCGTTCCCACAGGGAGGGCCTTCTCCGGGTGCCGTCGGCCTCTATGTGTCGTCTGGCGGCCCCCAGGAACAGGGCCTTCTCTGTGGGGGCCCCTGCCCTCTGGAATACTCTGCCACCTGAGATACGCACCAGCACGGACCTGAGGGCCTTCAGGCGCGCGTTGAAGACCTGGCTCTTTGAGCAGGCTGGCCTGGGCTGAGATAGTTTTAATTGTCTCCTTAATTCGGTTTTAAATTGGGGTTTTAAATTTTTTTGGGGAGGGTTGTTTTAGCTTAAACAGCCATTATTTAATTTCTTTTTAACTTTTGTTCTGGGTTTGATTCGGCTGTACACCGCCCTGAGTCCCTAGGGAGAAGGGCGGTATATAAATATTATAAATAAATAAATAATAATAATAATAATGGCTGCTTTCTTGTTGTGGCCTGTCGGCCACCGGCCCCTCCAGCCGCTGGATCGGAGGAGGAGGAGGAGGCGTGGGAATCATGGTCAGCATCAGGGCAACCTGGGAGCTCTGAGGGGGAACAGGGAATGGAGCTGGCAGAGAGAGAGAGTGGCAAAGCCTGGGCCGTCCGTCAGCCCCCAGTCCTGGAGGGGGCTGATGAAGAAGAGGAGGAACAGCTGGGCCCAGTGCCTGACACATGGATGCACAGAAGGCAGAGGAGAGGAGAGCAGTGGAAATCTAGGGGCCGGTCCTTGGGACAGAAGAGCCACCACTGCTAGCGAAGCCCCACCCTAACTCTGGGGATACAAGGCAGGGGGCACAGACGAATAGGTGTGGCAGACAACTCTTTCTTAGTGACTCTTAGCCTTAGTGGTGAGAGAGAAACTTTTTGCCCGGGCTGCTGGCGCTCCTAGTAAAGGAATCTTTTGAGTTCACTTCAGAGGGTCTGTCTGGTTTGGGGAGCTGGGCCAGACCACTTCTGCCTCCCAGACATTTTCTAACCCTGTGGAACTACCCAGGAGCATGGAACTGCTTTCTGGGTCTGCCCCAGACCCCCAGGCCCAGGGTGGGCACTGAGCAGGTGGACTGAAGGCACAGTCCTCAGCCCGGAATTCTCTCCTCCCAAAGGTCCCTGCGGCTGGGAATCCAGATCTCCGTGGATTACTGGTGGACCAACCACATCGTCTTGAGAGGCCTGGATGAGGTACAGTTGCTTGTCAGGCTTTGGAAAAGCGGCCTTTTAAAGTCTGGAGAACAATCCAGGTGTCTTGTGAAGACTCTCAGTCCTCCAGGTCATGGTTATCCCTGTTGGAAGAAATGTCCTTCTGGGTTCAGTTCCAAGGGGAGAGAGAGACCCTGGAAGCATGGAGGCTGTTTGGAAAGAGGACAATCGAGCACATTGGAGGGGAGGGGGGAGAAAACAGAGAAAGAGAGAGAGAGAAAAAAAACAGAGAGAAAGAACAATCAACCCCTGGAGCAGATTTTGCCCTCGGAAGTCGTGGGAGCTTCATCACTTGAGACTTACAAGAAGAGATTGGACTGCCAATTATCAGAAATGGTATAGGGTCTCCCGCTTGGGCTGGGGGGTTGGACTAGATGACCTACAAGGTCCCTTCCAACTCTGATGATCTGTTATCTGAAGGCAACTTCTGTTCCATGGGTTGATTGTTCTCACTGTCAGGAAATTCCTCTTCCTTATTTCCAGGTTGAATCTCTCCTTGTTCCGCTTCCATCCATTGTTCCTTGTCTGGCCTTTGGGTGCTTTGGAAAATAGCTTGACCCCCCCTCCTCCTCTCTGGGGAAGCCCCTCAAATACTGGAAGATGCTCTCTGTCTCCCCTGGTCCTTCTCTTCCCTAGACTAGCCAGGCCCAGTTCCTGCAACCGTTCTTCGTATGTTTGAGCCTCCAGTCCCCTCATCATCCTGGTTGCTCTTCTCTGTACTTTTTCTAGAGTCTCAACCTCTTTTTTTATAGTGTGGTGATCAAAATCACAGATCTCCCAGATAGTCTCTCTCTTCCCCCCGCCCCCCCCCCCGCCCCCCGTTTCTTGGGAGTGGAAGTGGAGAGGGGGGCAGCCTGTCATGCTGCCCATGCCGGCGCCTGTGGTGACGTGAGCTCCGCTGGGAAGGATCTAACCACCTGCTCTTCCTCGCCTGTCTTCCCTGTGGTCAGAACAGCCCGGAGTATGTGGCCACCATGTCCAGGTGCCACCAGCGCTCGGCCGAGAGCATCGTCTTCGGGGCCATCCAGAACGGGGGTCTCTACATCAAGCTGGGCCAAGGCCTGTGTGCCTTCAACCACCTCCTGCCCCAGGAGTACATCAACACGCTGCGCTCCTTGGAGGACCAGGCGCTTAGGCGAGGATACTCGGAGGTGAGCGGGGCAGGCAGGGGCTACTTCGGCTGCGGGGGGGGGGTGTCACCAGGCCTCCCCCTCTTTTAGGGGCTCTTCCTTGGGTCTCCTGCCCTGGAGAAGGGGAGATGAGCTTTAGCAGGGAAAGGACATCCCTGTTGTGGTTCATCGGCAGCCGGTGCAGACGGCAGCGGAGTCGGACAGTGGGGAAGAATGGGGACCAGTCAGGGAGTCTGGAGGGTCCTGTGTCTGATGCAGGGATGGCGCCAGGACCATCTGGGAGGGGGGTGCTGCCTTCAGAGGCTCCAGAGTCTGGCAGCAGCGAGGCAGAGGACCCAAGGTAGCCTGTTCCCAATGCACAGAGCTGCTAGAAGGCGAGAGCAGCTGAGACTAAAGGGACGAATCAGGAGTAAGGCTGGGAGGTGATTGCCCCTCCCATGAGGGATAAAAGTCAGGCCAAGGTGACGAAACCTTTGCAGGAAGCAAAGTCGTTCGATAGATTCCGAGTCCTCCTTGAAGCTCTCTGTATCCTGGTTGTTTTTTTCTGGTTCCTCAGGTGGTTTCTGTTATAATTCATTGGGATACTTCTGTTTTTTGGCAGCATTCCACAGCACTGAAAGGCATGTGCTTATCTTGGGGAACTGTTTAAGATTAGTTCTGGCTGGGAATGAAAGCAATTCCCAGTGTTGCATTGAAATAGGTTTTGCTTTGAAAACAAGTTTGTCTTTAATTACGTTTGACGAAGCCTCGGTCAAAATAGTCCCTTCCTTTCCTCCACTAGCAGCCACAGTGTCAATTCGTAAAATATTTCTATGGTCTTTTTAGAGTTGCCAACAGAAAAGGAGGGGGGGGGAAAGGGGTTTGAAAGAGCAGTGCGGCAGCTTGGAAATCGAAAGTGCATTCCATAAATAGTTTTCAAAGATAGTAACTAGGTGACTGAAGTTTCTGCTGCATCTGGAGAGCATGGTTGATGACTCTTGGCTATGGAGGTGCCTCATTGGAGAATATGAATTATAGCAATAGCACTTAGACATCTATACCACTATCCCAATGCTTTCCAGCCCTCTCTAAGCGGTTTACCGAGTCAGCCTCTTGCCTGACTCTGGGTCCTCATTTTATCTACCTCAGAAGGACAGAAGGCTGAGTCAACCTTGAGACAGTCAGGATCGAACTGCTTGCAGTGGACAGAGTCAGCCTGCAATACTTACCCCTTCCTTCCTTCCTTCCTTCCTTCCTTCCTTCCTTCCTTCCTTCCTTCCTTCTGCTCTATTCTTTCCTGCTTTCCTGGCTTCCTTTCTCCTCCCTCCCTCCCTTCCTTCCCACTTAGCAATAGTCCTTAGACTTATATATTGCTCCACAGTGCTTTCCAGCCCTCTCTAAGCCGTTTACAGAGTTTTTTTGCATTCTTGCATTGAGCCAGTTTTTTGCATTTTGCATTCTTGCATTGAGCCAGTGAGAATTGAACACCTAGCGGTGGGCAGAGTTAGCCTGCAATACTGCATTCTGAATGGAAGGAAGGAAGGAAGGACCCTTAGACTTCTATACCGCTTTTCCAGCCCTCTCTAAGTGGTTGACAGAGTCAGCCTCTTGCCTCCAACAATCTGGCTCCTCGTTTGACCCACCTTGGAAGGACGGAAGGACAAGTCAACCTTTAGAAGCAAGGAAGGAGGGAGGGAAGGAGGGAAGGAAGCAAGCACCACCTCAGAAGGATGGGAGGCTGAGTCAACTTTGACCCTGGTGAGATTTGACCTGCCAAATTGCAGGCAGCCGGCAGTCAGCAGAAGGAGCCCTGCAGTACCGCACTCTAACCGCTGCACCACCCTGATACACCCAGGGGGTGGAGGGTTCAAGGGTGACAATGAATCGTGTGTCTCAGGGTCGGCAGGATTCGACCACAGAAATATTTTATGAGTTGCCACCCAGATGTGATTCCTCTTCTATCGGGAAAACTTTCCCGGCGTTCCTTATTCCATTTCCTTTTTGCCCTTTTATTAGATCTGAATCTCATTCCTGGATTTCAGTGTTCCAAAAGTCAACGGGGGAGCCAGATTCACGTAACTAACGGGGTACTAACTGGACAACCATAGGTAGTCCTCGACTTAACGGCCACAATCGAGCCCCACATTTCTGTTGCTAAGTGAGACATGTGTTAAGCGAGTTTTGCCCCCATTTTGCCCCCGTTGCTAAGGGAATCGCCATGGTTTTCCAGTTAGTAACACCGTTGTTAAGGGAATCTGGCTTCCCCATCGACTTTTGCTTGTCAGAAGGTTGCAAAAGGGGACCACGTAACCCCTGGGGGCACAGCCACGGTCATAAGTATGAATCAGTTGCCAAAAGCCTCTTGATTTTTGATCATGTGATCCTGGAGATGCTGCAAAACTTGTAAATAGAAACGATCCTTAGCTCCATTTGTTGAGAAAGCTATAAGTGTGATGACCCAAAGGGGTGTGACACAAAAATAACCAAGTCACAAAAATAGAAGAAAGCCCCTCGAATGCCTCCAACTTGGCCCCAATGTCAAACTCTTAAAACAGTTTACGGAGGGAGTAAATGCAGTCTGCACCTAAAGTGAAGCTAGTTCGAAATAAAAAACCCAACACAAACCACACTGAAGGAATTACTACAGCAGGCCAGGATGATAAATTGCAGACTTCTCCCAGATAACACAGCCACCACAGTTGGGAGGAAGCCAAAACACAGATAAGTTCCTACAAGTATAATGCATGCTTTGATTCCAGCACCTTTGCCATGTGCAGTTTGTCCTTTTAAAAAGTCTTCCCAGCTGCAATCAAGGAAGGGGATCAGGGCCCTTTCCTCCTCCGTAAACCATGCAACTCACATTGCTCCCTTCTCCATTTCTCCCTGCATGCCCCAGGATGAAGAGGGGATGGGCCTGGGTCTTCCTCTGCATGCCCAGCCGGCCTGTGCCCTTCCCCAGTTTCCTCCACAACCTCCGGAGCCACACTCCCACTCCCTGTCAGCTGTTCCACCTCTCCCTCGGAGTCAGATTCTCAACAGGGGTATGACGTACAGTTTTGTTAGAAGTCGAGTGTATTGCAATATCGCACAGCCAAACCTGAGGAATCGCGCACCAAAATCCTTAAGTTCTACTCCCCACCCCAACTGTCCCTTGTGTCAGCCTTCCAGCACCCCTCCATTCCACCCAATAACTCTGAGATAGACATTTTCTCAAAGGTTTCCTTTTTATTTGGATAGTAACTGGCACAACTGGGGGAATCCCGAATCTGAAAGTTTCGGGCTCCCTTACAGTAAGTAAAAACTACAAAATCCATCCCCTGCACCCATCATCCCATCACATGCCCCAATCCCCATCCGTCCCAACTTGAGACTTCCCCTCACTTATGCGCAACACAACCTGACCTTGAATCAGAAAAAGAATTTCATTATGTCTAACTAGATATACTCCAATGAATTCCCCCCTCCCACTTTCCCAGGCTCAATTGTGGCAGCATCTGGTCTCAATATGGCTTCCTAAGCTGACACCTTGCTGCCCAACCCACTGTAACCAATCAGGTCATTTTCATCGCAGTTCGTCCCTCCTCCTTCCAGCCGAATGACCTTGAGGCAGCTTCTCGAGATGGCACAAGCTTTACTTTCGATTTCCCAAGCATCTCCCATCCCCACGGTTCATGGCAGTCTCTCACTGCATAAGAGCGGAGCACGGCTAGGCCTAAAGTGACATCTCACACCGGTCATAGGTTGAGGGTGACCTGTAGCTCCGCCCTCTTTCCCCTTCCTTCCTTCCTGGGGGGGGAGGGAGTTGGCTGAGAGACTCCTCCCCTTCGTCCACGGCCCTTGCTGACTCCCCATCTCTTCTGGCCCTTCCTGGTGGCAGGTGGACGATCTCTTCCTGGAAGACTTCAGCGCCAGGGCGGACCAGCTCTTCCTGGAGTTCGACTACCAGCCCATCGCGGCGGCCAGTTTGGCCCAAGTGCACCGGGCTCGGCTTCACGATGGCACCCCGGTGGCCGTAAAGGTTCGTCGGGAGGGGAGGGGAGCGGAGGGGAAGCGAAGTGAGCCTGAAATCCCAAAGGTGTTTTTTTTTTTTTTCTCAAGAGGCAACTGGACTTTCTTGTTTTCCTTTGAAGACATTTCACTTCTCCAAGAAGCTTCTTCAGCTCTGACTGGAAGGTGGGGAAGGGAAAGATTGATACTCCTTGCAGACAGAACTGGTCATTTGCAACCTTTTAGAGACAGTCGTTGAGGCCACTTGGAGGTTTACTTGTGTCCTCAGGAGTCACCTGGGTGGTGCAAATGGGTGTGACTACAACACAGTCCTTTCTGCAGTTCCAAGAAGGCTCCACACCCATTTTCACTACTCAGGTGACTCCTGAGGACACAGATATACCTCCAAGTGGCCTCCACGACTCTCTCTGAAAGGATGCAAATGACCAGCTCTGTCTGCAAGGAGTATCAATCCTTCCCCACCATCCAGGCAGAGCTGAAGAAGCTTCTGAGATGAGAAGTGAAACGTCTTCGAAGGAAAAACCAGAATAAAAACACCTTTGGGACAACACCTGGATGATGGAGAGTTTCTACAGACTGTCAGCCTGAAGGATCAGAGGGGCATGGGAATGGCCGAACTACCCTTCCCAGCATCCCTTGCTGCTGGTGGTGTTGGGAGCTTTGCAGGGCCGCAGGTTGCCTTCCTCCTTTCCAGCCTCCCTTCCTCTAGGGTGGGGAAGCTGCAACTCTCCTCCGGGGGGCCGCCCCGATCCCTAGGGGTCACCCTCTCCTTCCCCCCCCCCCCCGTGCAGGTGCAGTACATCGACCTGAGGGACCGGTTTGACGGGGACATCCGCACCCTGGAGTTCCTGCTGTGGATCGTGGAGCAGATGCACCCCAGTTTTGGCTTCAGCTGGGTCTTACAGGTATCGTGTTTTGGGGAGGGGGTTCTTTCCCCCCCCCAGTCAGCTTTTTCTTTTCAATATAAACATACATATTTTGTGCATTACCTGGTTCAAAACTTTTTTAAGCCACAAAAACCGTAATAATACTCATAGGTATATGTAATTCTAATCTTCCAGCTTCCACAAGCTTTCCATAATCCATTTCTCACTTTCCCATCAATTCGTTTAGACATAATAACCTTCCTTTGCGCCTTGTGTTTATAGTCACTAAATAACTACTATTTAATATTTTCTAAGAATTATTCGTAGTTCCACCATCACTTCAATATTCCAAATGTGTAAGGTTAATAATAACACTAAATATTGACAATATTTAATCAATCCCGGGAGTGGTATCTCAAAATCCCACACAATTTCTAGTCCTTCATTATTTTAAATTCATAATATACTTTTAACTCGCTATTAATATTAATAATACAGTTTAACGACCTAATCCTAGATTCCCACCTACTGTTTTGACTTATTTGGATTATATTATTAAATTAGACAAATTCCTTGTGTGTCCAATCACACTTGGCCAATCAAGGATTCTATTCTATTCCTATTCCTATATTCTATTCCTATTCTTTTCTATTCTATTCCTATTCTTATTCCTATATCCTATCCTATTCTATTCTATTCTGCCTAAACAACTCTATCTCCACTTCTCCCACCTTAGGAATGTGGCAAGCCCAAAACCCTTCCCCCCCATAACCAACAGAGAGAAAGAAAGAAAAAGGAATATATAATAAGGCTAAATAAAATGGCTATGCATATGTCAAAATTTCGGGCTTGATAGTTCATTCACAGTCGGCCATGCCTTCCCAAACAGTCTTTCAGGGGGATTGTTGGTAAACACCCACCTGATCGCACTGGAATGCGGCCAGAGAACGAATTGCCAGACGCAGGGCAAGACCAAACTTGACATGGAGACAAACAGAACTTTTCAGAGCTTGAATCAACCAGACGAACGAATTGCTTCCTGCAAAAGCTCACGTCCCGTTTGCTCTTCTTTTATGTCCCAGGGGAGGGGCAAATCATCTCCGAGGGGTGGGCCTTACTCCTGAGTCAACCCTGCTTTCTCAATTGTTCTTGTCTTCTGGTAGCCCTGCGCATGCGCAGGCTGGGAACCGGTTCCAGAAGCTCCCCCGCCTCACTGCTGTCTGAACCCAAAGGCAGCTGCTGACTGCCAGCCTGCCGTGGCCTCTGACACAGAGCCCTCCTCCGGGCCTTCTTCAGCCCTTCGGAACTGGCCCAGGTTCCTCCCCAACCTCCTCACCACTGTCCAACTCTGCTTGCCAGCTCCGTCAGCCGCCACCGGGCCACAAATAGATCCTGGAAATCTCCCCTCCCCACCCAATACCCCTCCAGCAAAGGTTGGACTCCGGTGGAAGCAGTAGAAGGCTGGTGGGATCTTGGTGGACACGTTAAAGAGATTATGGGGAGAAGACCCCAGGGCTTTGGAAGGGAATTGGAGGTGAAGTGAAGCCCCACCGGAGCTGATATCCCCATGTGATAAAAATCAACCATTCAGGACACGTGTGAACAATATATAAAGAGCTTTATTATTGTTAAGATATGTGCAGAGCAATCTTTGTATAAAAAGGATATGCACACTGAAAACGGTTTATGAGAATAGTTATGAAGAAATATACAGCCATGCAGAATTGAACAAGTTGTATTAATGTTTACTTGAAGAAATAGCACAGTCCAATAAACTGTCCATGTTATACATGTTTTTTAACAGTCCAGAAATATCCAGTTATAAAGTCTTCTTACTGGTTTCAAGTCTTTTACAGCAGACAAATATCAAACCATAATACAACAGATAAACTTCGATATCAACAGAATATCAAAATAAACAGGGTTAGTCAGTATCGTTCCGTAGTCAGTCAGTATCAAGAAAGATCATCAGTGCAAAAGAGAAAAAGAAAGAGCATTAAACCATGATCTATAGTTCCCTCTTATGTCAACTTGTAGCATAATTAACTAACCAGAACACAGCATAATACATTACAGTATTTTTCCTTAAAGCTACAAACATGTATTTGTAGTTTATATATTGTCAACCCAACTATATTATTTACATATACATAACAATTATGAAGCTTTTGCAAAAGGGAATTCCACCCTTGGGCAGAAGACCTGGTTCCCAGGAAGGCTGGGGTTTATATACAGGTTCAAATATATAGTCTCTGCCCTTTCTTGGGTTCACAATCTATCCAACTACGTATCCAGCTATGCAAAACCCCTATTATTATTGTAGCATAGCATCTGTTTCCTCGTCCTGATTTTCTCTTGGTAAATACCTAGATTTCTCTAGTACTTTTCCATTAACACCACCCAAAATCTCATCTCTTGGAAACCCCTGTTTTCCTGGCTTTTTCTTCCTGTTTTGAACATCTGGGTTGTTGTTTTTTTAATACAATAGATCATGAACCAATTCTGTTTAGGTCAGGATGACCCAAAATCTTCTCACATATAATTATTGCCAAAAATATTACATTTCCAATGTTGTAGCCCAAAAGTTAACATTTCTACAGAACGTAACAAAGCTATTTTGATAGTTATATCACAGTCCAGTATTATTCCAGTAATCATTGCATAGGTCAGAAATCGGATAAATGTGGCGTTTCTTAGGTGCCTCAATTTCACAGGTATTAATCCTTAATAGGTCATTCTTACATATCGCACCCCGATTCATCCTGCTGCCCCAAATGCGCACCACATTTCTCCCTGAGTGCTTGGGCGCTGCAGACCTGCATGCCCCTTTGCCCAAGGAGTCATAGCCTCCTAAGGCTGGAAGGGACCTTGGAGGTCTTCTAGTCCAACCCCCTGGCAGAGCAGCCGCTCTTCTCGCTGCCCTCCAAACCCCAAGCCTTCTTGACTGCCAAAGTCTGCCCTGCAGCCCAGGATACTCGCCGGTTTGCAAAATGCTCCGGGAGCTTGAGATGCTGCCTCCGTGCCTTGCTTAGGGGTCTCGGGTAAGGGTGGGGGGAGGACCCAGCATGCTTGGCACCCTAAGTCCTCCTCGCCTGGTGCCAGGCTGAGCCGCCACTCCCCGCTTTCTCTCCTTCCAGGACCTGAAGGGGACCCTGGCCCAGGAGCTGGACTTTGAGATCGAAGGCCACAACGGGGAGCGTTGTGCCCAGGAGCTGAAGCACTTCCGGTTCGTGGTGGTTCCTCGCGTGCACTGGGAGAAAAGCAGCAAGGTGGGTCCGTGCCCCCCTCTTCTGACCGAGGCTTCCCAAAAACATGAAGCCGACTCCTCGTCCCGAGAAAAAAAAACCCTTTTTCTTTAGATTACAGGGAATTCCTCTCCAGCAAAATCCTGGCCAACAGTCTTTCAAGAGTGATTTCACAGCTACAGAACTTTTTATCAGGCTGGGAGAGTTGCCAGGCCGATATCTTTCAAACACCACACTGTAGCAGACAATACTTGGCAAGGAGTCAGGAACAGATCTTCACCCACATGGACTAATTGGCTCCTGCAAAAGCCCACTCCCCTTTCGCTCCTCTTTTATTTCCTCTGGGAGGGGCCATTCACCGTCCACCTGTGGCTTTACTCCCGAGTTGATTCTTGTTCCTCAGCTGTTCCCCTTCTTCTGGCAGCTCTGTGCATGCGCACACTGGGAACAGGCTCCAGCTGTTCTTCTTCCCCACTGATCTCTGACTCCGAAGGCAACTGATAACTGTCAGATGGCTCTGGCCCCATTTCAGCCTCCGACACAGGTCCCTCTTCAGAGCCTTCCCCAACTTAACACCCGCCAGTGAGCCCAACATTTCTGTTGCTAAATAAGACAGTTGTTAAGTGAGTTTTGCCCCCTTTTATGACCTTCCTGGCCACAGTCGTTAAGCAACTCACAACAGTTGTTGAGTTAATCTGGCTTTCCCCAATGACTCGGCTGGTCAAACGGTTGCAAAAGGGGATCATTGCAACTGTCATGAGTCCACGCCAGTTGCCCAGCCTCTGAATTTCTCTGAGGCCGCAACTGTGAAAAACTGTTACGATATGTACAGAATAACCCTTGAGTAACAAGGATATGCACATGGAAACGTTTATGAGAGTAGTTATGAATAATTCTTCAGCCACACACAGATACACTAAATTGAATTAAAGTTTACTTTAAGAAATAGCACAGTCCAATAAACGGTTCAGGTCATATACGTTTAACAGTCCAAAGAATATCCAATTACAAAGTCTTCTTATCGGTTGCCTTTGTCATTTACAGTAAACAAAGATATCATAAGTACAACAGAGAATCTTAGATAACAACAGAATGTCAGAGAGACAGAATGTCAGAGAGAGCAAGCTATGATCTCTCTAGCTCCCTCTTACGGCAACTTGCAATACAATCAACCCATCAGTACCAATACAGTGATCTTGTCTTAAAGCTACAAACATACATTGTCGGTTTATATATTGCCAACCCAACTAATTGGTGGACAGATTCCTAACAAAAATGATTGTAATTCCCCTTTTTTTCAACACCCCCCCCCAGCGCTGTCTTCCCTTTCGACAGACGCTAAATGAATAGTTAGTTGCAGGTCGAGGACTTCCACTGGAGTTTGAAGCGGGGAATCCATAGAAAGAGAGAATCCCAGTGACGGATTTACGTAGGAAGTGAAGGTTTGGGCGTGGCGCTCAGGGTGTTCGCTGTTTGCGTCTCCACCCGCCTCTGCGGTGCAGACGAAGGAGCCCAAACCCCTTTGGGTGGAAGGTGTGGTGCTTCCCAGCCTCCACCTTTGCCGGCTGCCAGATCTGATAACGATGCCGAGGTTTATGGGAACGTTCACACCCAAAAAGATTTCAACCGCTTTGCGAAATGTTAGCAGCTAAGCTCTTTGGCTTTGGCTCCTGCAGGTTCCTGTCATCAGGAAAGGGGGACTTCCAGGGACCAGGCCCCACGGCCAGACAGGGTGCGGGGGGGGGGGGGTCAGAGGCCTGTAAGTGCAGCGTAAGGATGATCAATCCATGGCCCTCCAATGCCCCACTGAGTCCACTTTGAATAGAATGGAGGGGGAAGTCCTTGGAGCTCTCTGAGCCGGGTGGTTTTCCTGCAGGCGTCTCATTACCAAACTACGTAACACCATCAGTGCTATAGAAGGGAGGAGGGCTTGCAGAGAGGAGGGGGAGGAGGAGGACTGTGGGGTCCTGGGTCCTCTCAGAGCTTGGTGGTTTTCTTGCAGACGTTTCATGACCCAGCTAGGAAATGTCATCAGGGCCAGTTTGCACTTTTTAGCACTAACGATGTTACTAGTTTGGGTCATGAAAGATCTGCAGGAAAACCACCAAGCTCAGAAAGCACCAAGAACCCCACAGTCCTACTCCTCCTCTCCACAAAGCCCACTCCCTTCTAGCACTGATGATGTTACCTAGTTGGGTCATGAAACGTCTGCAAGAAACCTGCCAGTTCAGAGAGCCCCAAGGACTCCCTACTCATTGTCCTCCTCCTCCTTTTCTCTGGGCATTTAATTTACTGCTTTTCTAAACCGCCACTCCTGCAAGGGATTCATCAGAGTTTACAAGACCTTGCCCGGATGAGAAGTCGCATTGTGGAATCCTTCAGAGTTGTCTCTTTAAAAGCCTCAGCTTGTTATCTCTTGCAAAATGCCACTGGTTTCAACCCTTAAGATTCCTTTTGGAGGAGCTGAATGTTAAAAAAAAAACAGGATTCAGGACATCTCGGGGAAGGCTGGCTAGGGTGGAAACCGCCCCCGTTCCAATCTCTTCCCCAAATCTCCCACGTGTATCCATTACACAAGTTGTGACAGTTGGAAATGGGTTTGTTTGGTTTTTTTTGAGGGGGGGAGGTTTGGGCAACGGTTGCAAAACAGCTGCCGGTGTCCTTAAATGAACCCATGGTTCATTATGACTAGAGTTTTGCCAAATTAATGTTAAATTGCAGTCATGTGATCCTGGAACACTGCAAAGGACTCGGTTGCTGAACGGCCCCCAAACCGTTCAAAACCGGGTCGTAAGCACACACACACAAACACACACACATACACACACACACACACACACACACACAGACACGCAAGTCCATCCATCAGAACTTCAGGCAGACGCTGTCATGCCCTCTTGCGACAGAGATTGAAGGGGCAACTTCACCGGCTCTGGAGGAAAATGGGGAAGGGCAGGGCCTTTCAGGATTAGGACAGCTTGTAGGGGGGCGGGGAGGAACAGGGGCAGGATGAACAGGAGAGACAAGAGCTCAGGTGAGGAACCAGGACCGCCCCCTCCTGATCCGAGAGCCTGGAGAGTGGAGAGAAGGCCAGAACAGCGCAGACTGAGCCAGCTACTCGGGAGGAGAGCGCCCCGCCCCTCTCCACAAGGCACACCTGGGGTCTGAGGCGTTTGTCGGGAACGAATGCTGAGTCCCTGAAGTGTGGAGTGCCAGCGGTTGAACTTTCCAAGAGTCCTGGGTGTCAACTCATAAAATATTTCTATGGTCTTTGTAGAGTTGCCAACAGAAAGGGAGGGGGGCAGCAGTGAGGCAGTTTGAAAACCAAAACTGCATTCCATAAATGCTTTCAAAGAGAGTAACTAGGTGACCGAAGTTTCTGCCGCAACTGGAGAGCCTGATGGATGACTCTGGGCTATGGAGGTGTCCCATTGGAGAATATGAATTATGATACACACCCAGGAGGTGGCGGGAAAACCAGGGTCAAGGGGGACAATGAATGATGGGCCTCAGAGAGTCGGCTACACCCAGGCAGTGCCGGCATGTTTACTTCTAATAAATCTTCTTTAAGTTTTGAAAATCCGGCTAGAGACTCATGCGTCAAGGGGGAACTACCGGAGGCCGGACAGCTAGCCGACTCTGAGGCCCATCATTCCTTGTCACCTTTGACCCTGGTTTTCCTCCCAACCCCTGGGTGTGTCATAATTCATATTCTCCAACGGGACACATCCATAGCGCAGAGCCATCCATCAGGCTCTCCAGTTAGAAATTTGCATGGCAGAAACTTGGGTCACCTAGTGACTCTCTTTGAAAACTATTTGTGGAATGCGCTTTCGGTTTGCAAGCTGCCACACTGCTCCCCCCTCCCCCTCCCTTTCTGTGGGCAACTCTATAAAAGACCACAGGAATATTTCCTGACTTGACACTTGCATTTCTCTCTGGTTTTCTGGACTGGATCCTTTGCTTCCTGAACTCCTCGATTTGCCCTGCTGGATTTACTGCCCCACAGACTTACCAGAAACGTGGTGAAATTTGGAGCAATAAAGGGGCGGTTTGAACCCTGCCAGCTGCCTTCTGAGATCTCCATGCCGTGCCCCGGGTCATCCCGGACGCTAAGCAAGTGGCCATGAAGTCGAGGACTGCTTGTATTCCGTAGGGCTGTGAGGCTGCTTTGCAGTCTGGGGCTCATTGATGGATGTGGTGACCGGTTGCAGGAACGGACGCTCTGGGGTGGGCCGCTGTGCAGGCCCCTGTTTTCTCACCTCCTCTCCTTTCCCCCCTGGGCTTAGCGGGTCCTGACGGCCGACTTCTACGAGGCCTGCAAGATCAACGACCTGGAGGGGCTGCTGAGGCAGGGCCTGAGCCCCAAGGATGTGAGTCTCCGGGGGGGGAACCCGCGGCGGGGGGGGGGGGGGGGAGGCGGAGAAGGTTGGGGGAGCATCATGTGTCCTGACTGCCACTGGGAGGCTGGTTGGGAGGGTTGCGGGTCTTTGGCTCGGATGGGTCCTGCTTGGGGCACTTCTCTCCTGGCTGGCACTGATGGTGTTATCTAGTTGGGTCATGAAACGCCTGCAAGGAGACCACCAAGCTCAGAGCACTAAGGACCCTACAGGCTTCCCCCTTTTCCTTCTCTTTCTCTTCCTCCTCCTCCCCCTCTTCCTCCTCCTCTTCCTCCCTCTCTTCTTCCTCCTTCTCTTCCTCCTCCTCCCCTCTTCTTCCTCCTCCTCTTCCTCCTCCTCCCTCTTCCTCCCTCTCTTCTTCCTCCTTCTCTTCCTCCTCCTCCCCTCTTCTTCCTCCCCTCCTCCTCTTCCTCCCTCTCTTCTTCCTCCTTCTCTTCCTCCTCCTCCCCTCTTCTTCCTCCCCTCCTCCTCTTCCTCCCTCTCTTCTTCCTCCTCTTCCTCCTCCTCCCCTCTTCTTCCTCCCCTCTTCCTCTTCCTCCTCCTCTTCCTCCCTCTTCTTCCTCCTTCTCTTCCTCCTCCCCCCTCTTCTTCCTCCTTCTCTTCCTCCTCCTCCCCTCTTCTTCCTCCCCTCTTCCTCTTCCTCCTCCTCTTCCTCCTCCCCCCTCTTCTTCCTCCTTCTCTTCCTCCTCCTCCCCTCTTCTTCCTCCCCTCCTCCTCTTCCTCCCTCTCTTCTTCCTCCTTCTCTTCCTCCTCCCCCTCTTCTTCCTCCTTCTCTTCCTTCTCCTCCCCTCTTCTTCCTCCCCTCTTCCTCTTCCTCCTCCTCTTCCTCCTCCTCCCCTCTTCCTCCTCCCCCCTCCCCATCTTCCTCCTCCTGCTCCCCCTCTTCCTCTTCCTCTTCCTCCTCCTCTCCACACTCCCACCCACTTCTAGGACTGATGATGTTTAGGTATCATGGTTCATGAAACACCTGCCCAAAAACCCACCAAGCTCAGAGAGCACCAAGAACCCCACAGTCCTTTTCCTGCCCCTCCTTGTGGATTCCACCCCTTTCCAGCACTGACGATGTCCCCTAGTTGGGTCATGAAACGCCTGCAAGGAAACCACCAGGCTCAAAGAGCGCCAAGGAAGCCTGCTGGCCTTCTCCCCTTTCTGAGACCCCTTTCCTTCCTCTCTCCCTTCAGCCAGCAGAGAAACTGATCAAGATGTTTGCCGAGCAGATCTTCTTCACCGGATTCATCCACGCGGATCCCCACCCGGGAAACGGTAGGAGGCGCAGCCGAGAACCGAGGATTGGTTGACTTTAGTTGGCATATTAGGGCATGACATACAGGGACTTGCAAGGTAGATGAACACGAGCTCCATGCCTCTCCTATTTAACTATGTGGCCGGACTTAGTTTTTGGGGAGGAAAATAAGGGGGGAAAATTCTGCCTCTGCCTACCAGCATCCATCAGTATTCCTCTGGCTAGAGTCCTGTCAGTGCGTGAGAGAGTTGAGGGCTGTTTGGAAACTGAAAGAGTATTTGCTGTGTGAGCAAGGAGACAGCAAGGAGCCTGGGCGTGGCTTAGCTCAACTGTTCTGTACTAAAGCTGCTTGGTGCTGCTCTGAAACTGAACCCCCTCTCCTCTGCTTGTGTTTTGCCTTTGGAAGGGATTTCTTTTCGGGTGGGGAGGGGGAGTAGAACTCCTTAGCATCAGAGCGTGTTAATAATAATAATAATAATATAGGAAATACTCTAAATGCTGATGGTCATTTCAAAAAATCCTTTCTTAGTGAGCCCCTGGAAGCCAAGAGGAACATAAGATGCCAAATTTCAAGTTTGTAGGCTTTATGGTGCTGGAGATGTTGTGATGATGCGTGAGTGGTATTTTGCTTTTATATAGAGAAATTTCACTTAATTTTTTAAAAAAAATCACAACAAAATATGAGTGCTGTAAAGATCTGTATTCTGGTACCAACGTCCATTGAGCGCAGCATAATTTATATGGAAAAAAAATCAGATCCTGGACCGGTAGATTCCCTCAGCCTACAGCCAGTCACAGTGTGATCTACAACATGATCCTGCTGTCAAAGCCCCCAGGAGGGGCTGACTCTGTGCCCCATTTATATGTTGAGCCCAGGAAATGAAGCACCAAAGGTTCCGTGGAAAGCCATGGGCTTCAGCAGTGGGGGCTCTGGGACCGAGTGGAGCTGGGAGCTGGTGATCCGGTTGGGGGATCGGCTCCGCTGGCAGGAACCTCACTGGGTTGGAGTGCGAATCTGGTGACTCTCTGGGAGGAGAGAGGCTTGTGCGAACTGGCCAGGCTGAATGCAGGGACTCAGCGTCCAATAAAGGATTGAACTTTGGGGTCCTTGGTGCTCTCTGAGCTGAGTGGTAATGAATAGGGATAGGATAGGATAAGAAGGATAGGATAAGAATAGGATGAGGATAGGATACGATTAGGATAGGATAAGGATAGGATGGAATAAGATTTAGGATAAGATTAGGTGCTCTCTGAGCTGGGTGGTAATGAATAGGGATAGGATAGGATGAGGATAGGATAAGAAGGATAGGATAAGAATAGGATACGATTAGGATAAGATAAAGATAGGATAGAATAAGATTTAGGATAGGATAGGATAGTATAAGAAGGATAGGATAAGAATAGGATATGATTAGGATAAGATAAGGATAAGAGGATAAGAATAGGAATAGGATAGGATGAGATTAGGATTAGAATGGGATAAGGATAGGATTAGGATAGGATAGAATACGATTTAGGATAAGATTAGGATTAGGACAGGATAAGGATAGGATAGGAGACAGGACAGGACAGGACAGAATGCAGAAGAGAAGTTGAAAGGGACCTTAGAGGTCTTCTAGTCCAGCCCCCTCTACTCAGGCAGGAAAACTATACACCATTTCAGACAAATGGTTGTGGTGAATTATTCTAAGTACGGTATCAGGGATTTTCTGTTTAGTTCCAGGTTGCTTCTCTCCTTGGTGAGTTCCCCTCCGTTGCTTCTCGGGGCCTTTGGAGACTAGCTTGAGCCCCTCTTCTTTCTGGCAGTCCATGTGGCAACGTTTTCTTGCAGACGTTTCATTACCGAGCTAGATAGCATCATCAGCGCTAAAAGGAGCGGGGGTTCACCATCATTGGCATGGATGGCGTCCTCTAGTTGGGTCACGAAACAGCTATATGAAAACCACCAAGCACCAGGGACCCCCTTCATTCTGTCCAGGCAGATTGTGAGATGCCTCATGACTGCAACCCCCCCCCCACCTCCTGACTGCCTGAACCTCCAATTGAGGGGGGGAGGTGTCAGCTCCAAAGGAGCAGCGGAGTGTGAATCAAAGAAAAAAAGACGAGTTTGGGGCAGAACGGTGGAAAGGGAAGGGATGGGAGACCCTGCACAGATGCAGCTCACTCTGTTTTGTATGGAATTGGACCGAAGATCCCGGACGGATGGGGAGCCAGGCCCAAAGTGTTGTAGCCCACCAGCGGCCAGAAGAGCTTTAAAGTGTTGTAGCCCACCAGCGGCCAGAAGAGCTGGCGGCAGATTCAGACAGTGAGGAGGTTGGGGAGGAACATGGACCTGTCCTGGAGTCTGGGGGAGGCTCTGATGAGGGCTCTGCGTCGGAGGCAGAGATGGGGCCAGAGCCGTCTGACGGTTATCAGCTGCCTTCAAAGTCAGAGATCAATGGGGAAGAAGAACAGCTGGAGCCTGTTTCCAGTGTGCACATGCACAGACCTGCCAGAAGAAGGGAACAGCTGAGGAACAAGGGTCAACTTGGGAGTAAAGGCACAGGTGGACATTAAATGGCCCCTCCCAGAGGGAATAAAGAGGAGTGGAAGGGGAGTGGGGTTTTGCAGGAGCCAATCAGTTCAATTCATTAGGGTGAAGATTTGTTTGTGACTCCTTGCCAAGTTTGGCGTTTGGAAGCTATCAGCCTGGCAACTCTCCCAACCTGATCAAGGCCTGCAGTTGTGAGATCTCTTGAAAGACTGTTGGCCAGGACTTTGCTGGAGAGGAATTCCCTTTAAGCTAAATAAAAGGGATTTTATTGGAACAAGGAGTTGGCTTTGTGATCTTGGGAAGGTCTAGGTCAAAAGACAACCCTCTGCCGGTGAAAACGGAGCCTAGGAAGAGCAGCATGCAGCCTCCCCCGAGCTCAGTTTTCGCTGGCAGACACACCACAGAGGTTTGCAGGAGACAATTAGTTCGTTTAATTAGTGTGAAGATCCGAGCCTCCTTTTCAAGTATTGTCTGCTACAGCATGGCGCTTGGGAGCTATCAGCCTGGCAACTCTCCCAGCCTGATAAGGGTCTGTGGTTGTAAATTCACTCTCGAAGACTGTTTGCCAAGACTTTGCTGGATGTGAATGAGAGAACTGTCACATTTGTTGAGGTATTCCCCGTTAGGAGAATGAGTGCAGTCAGGGAAACGTAGTGAGAGTGGTGATGAATAACACACAACTAGCACACAGATACACTGAATAGTAAAATGTAGGTTTTACTTCCAATAAACGGGTAAGCAAAGTCCAACAAACAGTCCAGGTTATACATGGTTAAAGCAGTTAGTATTCAGTCCAGGGATAATCCAAAAACAAAGTCCAGTAACATAAAGTTCAGTAACAGTTGCAAGACTCACAGCAATCCGAGCAGAACGACGATCAGGCAAAAGGCAATAGGGAAATGCAAGAAGTACAAACCAGATTTCTGGCTCCATCTTATGGCCGTTGGAGGAACCACACCCAATTACAATTACAGCATTCTCTTAAAGATACAACAATACTAAATGACTATCCTGGTTTATATACTGCCAATCCAACTGCTAGGTGACTATCATTCCTAACAACATTAGCCTAATGAAAAGGGGTTTTATTGGGACGAAGAATCAGCTGTTTGTGATTTGGGGAAGCCTCGGTCAGAACATAAAGGGGGGGGGGAGGTTGCAGGGGGAGGGGAGGAGATGCTTCCTGTCCAGGTAGTTGTGCAGTTGGGCTGCTCTCACCCCTGTCGCCTGTCCCTCTCTTGCAGTGCTGGTGCAGAAGGGCCCAGATGGCAAAGCCCAGCTGGTTCTGCTGGATCACGGCCTCTATGAGATCCTTCAAGAGAAGTAAGGATCCAGGGGAGAGAGGGGGGTGCTGTCCAGGTGGGAGGATCCCCTTTTGGGGTGCAAGCACTCCCCAAATAGCGACCTCTTGTTCAGGGACCAAAGGCCACAGTTCGTCCTCAACTTAACAACCGTTCCTTTTGTCACCGAAGTAACAACGGCATGGAGAAAAAAGCGAGTTACGGCCCTTTTTTCCCCACCTAACTTCCCTGTGGTCAGACTTTGGGCAACTTGCTCCTTGTTCTGCTTCTTAATATAAGGCAGACAGAGTAACTCTACAAAGAATCCATACGAAGTCTTTTTTTTGGTTCATCAGGCATCCTCAAATAACTCACAGCTATGACGAGATTCTTCTCAATGTCCAGTTCTCTGCATGGCTGCACTTTATGGTGTAAAAAGATGGTGATTTCTCCTCCCAATAATGATAAGAGCAAAGAGGGAGGCACCAGCATGCTGCTGGGGTCCAAGCAAGACAGAAGAAACCTCCCTCAACCCACCCAGGGTCAATTCAGTGGCCACATGACGTGGACTACATTTCCCAGGACACCTTAACTACATTTACCATGATGCATTCCCTTAAGGAGACAGCTCCCGATTCCTAACTAACTCTACCAATTCCCATTAGCTAGAACTGGCTGGACAGCACGCTCATGCTTAATGACGGTCACAGTGTGCCCAGGGTCATGCAATCCGCTTTTGGCAACCTGATGAGCGACATCCATGGGGAAGCCAGATTCACTTAACGACCGGGTTGCTGATTTAACTGCTGTAAGGATTTCACTTAATGACAGTGGCTAGGAAAATGGGGCAAAACCTTGCTTTAAAAAACGCTGGGCTCCATTCTGGCTGTAAGTTGAGGACTGGCTGTAACTTAACCTGCCTGCCAGGATCCTCGACATCCGCCCGTCACTGGTGATTTCCTGCCAGCTTCCCCAATGACTTGGGCTGTTTAAATCCTTTTAAATCCCGTGGACCAGAGACCCTGGGAAAATCCCCTCCCCTCCCTGTTTTCCTACTGATTGATCATTATTTGGGATGGCAGGATACCGTCTCCAGCTCCGTTCTCAGAGGGAGAGAGAGGAGAGACTTTTGGCTTCGTGTAAGGAAAGCAGCAGAAGCTGCAGAAGTCTTTCTTTCTCTCCCCCAAACTCCGCCAGAAAGGAGTCTTTTCTGCCGGCGCAGCCCCTTGGAGCAGGAGGCCTTGCAGGGTCCCAAAGACTCGTTTCTGGCAGAGTTTAGGGGAGAGAAAGATTTTTGCTGCTTTCCTTGCATGCAGCCAAAAGCAGAAGAAGAAAGAAGCAGAAAGCAGCAGCCCGGTGGCCAGGCCAGGCGCATGAAGTGAGTGGGGCAAGTTCCCCCCTCCGCCCTTTCCCCCCACCCCTCACTCCCTCGTGTTGTCTGCAATGCAAGTGATGCAAGCCTTGTGTTCCCTCAGGCCAGGTGGGCAGCGCAGCCTTGTGTTCCCGCACAGCCTGGATTAATTACTTTGGCGGGGACATTTCTCTGCAGACCACCCAAATTTTCTCGTGAACCACCAGTGGTCCCTGGCCCGCTAGTTGGCGACCATTGGCTTAGTGGGCATTCCACTCCCAGTGGCCGTCATAACTCGAGGACTCCTTCCTGGGACCCCTGAGGCTCTGCAGCTGCGTTGCCTTCCTTCCCTCCCCCGCTGATGGCTCCTCTCTGCCCCTCCCCCCCCCCAGGAACCGAGAAGCTCTGTGCAAGCTCTGGCGTGCCATTATCCTGCGTGACGAAGCCTCCATGCAGCTGTACGCCCAGCAGCTGGGTGTAAAAGGTGAGTAAGGACACCGCTGCGGTTGGTTGAGTAACAGGAGTTGGCTGGAACCCACGCAGTGCATTGCACCAGCCCAGCCCCTTGAGGACTAAGATCAAGCCGGCTTGGTTTGCTTACACCTCCCTAGAAATCTCACTGCCCAAGAGGAGAGGGTCCCCCTTTTCGGGGGGGAGGAGGGGAATCGGGAGGGGGTGCAAGGAGCCTCCCTTCTGAATTGGCTGCCCTGCTTGCAACTCTTAAAGGAGATGATTTGGAGCTCAGGGTTGGCATGAGGGGCCCTTAGGGCTCTCTGAGGAACTTGGTGGTTTCCTTGCAGACATTTCATGACCCAACTTGGGAACATAATCAATGCAAGAAGAGAGTGGGGTGTGTGGAGAGGAGGAGGAAGAGGAGGAAGGAAGAGGAGGAGGGACTGTGGTGCTCTCTGAACTTGGTGGTTTTCTTGAAGACATTTCATGACCCAACTAGGAAACATCATCAGTGCAGGAAAGGAATGAAGTGTGGTAGGAGGAGGAGGAGAAAGAGGAACTAGAAGAGGAAGAGGAGGAAGGGGAGGAAGACCGTGTGGTCCTTGGTGCTGTCTGAGCTTGGTGTTTTCCTTGCAGACGTTTCATGACCCAACTAGATAACATCATCAGTGCTGGAAGGAGTGGGGGGGTGTAGAGAGGAGGAGGAGGGGGGCTGTGGGGTCCTTTTGGCTCTTTGAGCTTGGTAGTTTTCTTGCTAATGACCCAACTAGGGAACATCGTTGCTGCTATAAGGCAGTGGGGTTTGTGGAGGAAGAGGAGGAAGAAGAAGGAGAGGAGGAGGATGACTGTGGACCTCGGTGCTCTGAGCTTGGTGGGTTTTTTGTAGAAATACAACTCGAATACAGCTCATCAGTCTGGAACCCACATTACGTATCTGATATTAACACAGTTGAGAAAGTCCAGAAATATTTCACAAGAAGAGTTCTCCACTCCTCTACTCGTTGTAGAATACCTTATGCCACCAGACTCGAAATTCTAGACCTAGAAAACCTTGAATTACGCCGCCTTCGGTCCGATCTAAGTATAGTATATAAAATCATACATTGCAATGTCCTACCTGTCAATGAATACTTCAGCTTCATTCATAACAACACAAGAGCACACAATAGATACAAACTCAAGGTAAACCGCACCAAACCTGATTGCAGGAAATACGACTTCAGCCACAGAGTGGTCAATGTCTGGAATACTCTACCTGATTCTGTGGTTTCTTCCCCAAACCCCAAAAACTTTAACCTTAGACTGTCTACTATTGACCTCCTCACCCCTTTCCTAAGAAAGGAGGGAGGGGTGTCTTACTAAATTTTTAGTTAGGTTTTTAAGGGGGTTAGGTAGGTCCGGGCGGGAGTTGGGGGACATCTCGCCGGAGGCTGGGACCAGGCCGGGGGTTGGGCGTGGCCGGGAGAGTCAGAATCCGGACAGGACTGTATTGAGGATGGGGAGGGTCATCGGGGAGGGTGGAATTAAATCTATTGATACGGTGAGCGGGAGGGGCAGATTTGGCGGTTGTAGGGGGCCATATTCTGTGCTGGGAGCGCGCCCTCGCTGTTTGCTTGCTGTGGCGCGCTCCGACCTCCTTGTCATCTCCCGTTTCCCAGGGGGTCTGAGCAATCGGGCCCTGGGCCTTCGGCTGATGTTATGTAACGCCAGGTCCGTTGTTAATAAAGTCCCCCTCATCCATGATTTGATTTGTGAGGGGGGCGCGGACCTGGTGGGAGTTACCGAGACCTGGCTGGGCCAGGAGGGGGGAGTCCCTCTGGTGGAGATGTGCCCAGCCGGGTTTCGGGTCTTTCATCGGCCGAGGGCCCAGGGGAGGGGCGGGGGTGTTGCGGTGGTTATTAAGGAGGATCTGTGTCCGAGGGAATCCACTGTTTCTCAGACGACCGGGTGTGAGCTCCTTTTCGTGAAGTTCGGTCCCAAGGTTCAGGTGGGCTTGCTGGTCGCATACCTGGCTCCCTGCTATGCGGCAGCAGCCCTGCTTGAGCTCCTTGAGGTCATAGCTGGCGTGGCGGTTGGGACCCCCAGGCTTATGGTCATGGGGGATTTCAACCTGCCATCTGCCGGCGGTGCCTCAGGGATTGCTCAAGAGTTCATGGCTTCCATGACGGCCATGGGCCTGACCCAGTTAATTCGGGACCCTACCCACGTGGGAGGTCACACCTTGGATCTGGTTTTTGTCTCTGATCAGTGGCAGAGTGATCTGGGTATAGGGGATATAGTTGTGGAACCCCTGTCATGGACGGATCACTCGCTCCTGAAGCTCGACTTCCGTTCCGCGCCCCCTGACCGCAGGGAGGCGGGACCATTAAAATGGTACCGCCCCAGGCGCCTGATGGACCCTGATAGGTTCCTGACGGAGCTTGGGCCATTTCCCGAAGCTCACACACACGACTTGGTTGAGGGCTTGGTCGCCACCTGGGATAGGGTGGCTGCTGGGGCCCTTGACCGGGTCGTGCCCTTG
This sequence comes from Bungarus multicinctus, assembly GCA_023653725.1. Classification (NCBI taxonomy): domain Eukaryota; kingdom Metazoa; phylum Chordata; class Lepidosauria; order Squamata; family Elapidae; genus Bungarus; species Bungarus multicinctus. The sequence continues at coordinate 96,784,934 of CM042846.1, forward strand.
CGGCCTCTGACCCGGTGCCGATCCCAAGTGGCTCCCTGGTTCTCTGAGGAGCTAAGGGAGATGAAGCGCCGGAAAAGACGCCTAGAGAGTAATTGGAGGGTTAGTCGCTCTGGGTCTGACCGAACACTATTACGTTCTTATATTAAGATGTATTTAGTGGCGATAAGGATGGCGAGGAGATCTTACCTCTCCACCCTTATTGCGTCCGCGGAAAACCGCCCAGCCGCCCTGTTTAGGGTGACCCGCTCCCTCCTGGAGGTGGGAGCGCGGGAGGACCCCTTGCAGGGACGGGCTGAGGAGTTTTCCAGGTTTCTGCAGGACAAAATCGCTCAGATCCGGAGCGAACTGGACTCCGATTGGGCATTTCCAGGCGGGGGGGTGGGGGTGGATATCGGTGCGGTCAATTGGGTTGAGTTCGACCCTTTTACTTTGGAGGACGTGGACAGGATACTGGGGGGGCTTAATGCCACCACCTGTTTGTTGGACCTGTGTCCCTCCTGGCTGGTTTTGGCCAGTCGGGAGGTGACACGAGGCTGGTTCCAGGGTATTATAAACGCTTCCTTGAGAGAGGGGCTGCTACCTGCTGCCTTGAAAGAGGCGGTGGTGCGGCCCCTCCTCAAGAAACCATCCCTGGACCCAGCATTGTTATCTAATTATCGTCCTGTCTCCAACCTTCGCTTTGTTGCGAAGGTTGTCGAGAGTGTGGTGGCACGTCAGCTCCCGCAGTACCTGGATGAAGCGAGTTATCTTGACCCCCTCCAATTGGGTTTCAGGCCCAGGCACAGCACGGAGACGGCGTTGGTCGCGTTAGTGGATGATCTCTGGAGGGCTCGGGACAGGGGTTGTTCCCCTGTCCTGGTCCTATTAGATCTCTCAGCGGCTTTTGATACTGTCGACCACAGTATCTTATTGCGGCAGTTGGAGGGGTTGGGAGTGGGGGCACCGTGTTGCGGTGGTTCTCCTCCTTCCTCTCCGACCGTTCGCAATCTGTGTTGACGGGGGGGCAGAGGTCGGCCCCGAGGCCCCTACTATGTGGGGTTCCTCAGGGGTCGGTGCTCTCGCCCCTGCTGTTCAACATTTATGTAAAGCCGCTGGGTGAGATCATCCGTGGCTTTGGGGTGGAGTTCCATCAGTACGCTGATGATACTCAGCTGTACATCTCCACCCCGGGCCACCCCAACGAAGCCGTCGAAGTGATGTCCCGGTGCCTGGAGGCCGTGCGGAGTTGGATGGGTCGTAACAGGCTCCGTCTCAACCCGACCAAAACCGAGTGGCTGTGGTTTCCTGCGCCCAGATACAGCCAGCTGGTTCCTTCGCTGGCCGTGGGGGGAGAGGTTTTGACCCCCGTGGAAAGGGCACGCAACTTGGGTGTCCTCCTGGATGTGCGGCTGTCTTTGGAAGAACATATTGCAGCCGTCGCCAGGGGGGCTTTCTATCAGATTCGTCTGATTTACCAGTTGCGGCCCTTTCTGGATCTGGGCGCACTTCGCATAGTCACCTCCGCCCTCGTTATCTCCCGCCTGGATTATTGCAATGCTCTCTACATGGGGCTCCCCTTGAAGAGTCTCCGGAGGTTGCAGTTGGTCCAGAATGCAGCCGCGCGGGTGATTGTGGGTGCCCCTCGGAGCTCCCACGTAACACCACTTCTCCGCAGGCTGCACTGGCTTCCTGTGGCCTTCCAGATTCGATTCAAGGTGGTACTGATGGTATTTAAAGTGCTCCATGGCTCGGGACCTGGGTACTTACGGGACCGCCTGCTGCCATCATCAACCTCCCGCCGCCCAGTACGCTCCCACAGGGTTGCCCTACTTGGGGTACCGCCGCCTGGCTGCTGTCGGCTGACGGCCCCGAGAGTTCGGGCTTTCTCTGTGGGAGCTCCCTCCCTATGGAATGATCTCCCCCCGGAGATACGGGCTATGACGGATATTCTGACCTTCCGGCACGCAGTGAAAACCCTATTTTTTAAACAGGCTGGCCTGGCCCAGTAACTGTGTTTTTGGTTTTTAATTAATTTTAATTGGGGTTTTATTAGCTTTTAATATTTAATTGAATTTTGAATAGACAGCCGGATCTAATTATTTAATCTATTTTTAATCGTATTTATTATATTTATTGTATGTTTTTTAGTAGGCTGTACACCGCCCCGAATCCCTTTTTGGGAGAGGGAGCGGTATAAAAGTTTGATTAAATAAATAAATAAATAAATAAAGAGGTCTGTAAGGGGCGTGCATAAGCGCACCAACGTGCCTACCGCCCCTGTCCTATTGTTTCTTTTATTTTTCTAATATGTACCCATTTCATGTATTCATAACTATGTATATATTTATACCTATTATCTTGTAAGCGATTGAAGAAGGAAGGGAGGGAGGGAGGGACACGTTACCTAGTTGGGTCATGAAACGTCTGCAAGAAAAGCCCCGAGCTCAGAGAGCCACAAGGGCCCCTCCCTTGCAATTCATTTCCAATTGCCCCTCATTTCATTTCTGGCCTGGTGTTTGTGTGTGTGGGGGGGGGTTTCTCCATTCCTGACTGCCCCTCCCCTCTCCCCTCCCCCTCCCCAGCCCAGGATTACTTGCTCTTCTGCGAGATGCTGCTGCAGCGGCCCATCAACATGGCGGAGCTGGCGCTCTCCAACGTGATGACCCGGGAGGAGGAGGCCTACATGCGTGACATGGCCAAGCACCACTTTGACTGCATCATGCGGGTGCTGAAGGACCTGCCCCGCTCCATGCTGCTCGTCTTCCGGAACATCAACACCGTGCGGGGCATCAACGTGGCACTGGGGGTGCCCGTGGACCGCTACTACGTCATGGCCAGAAGGTGGGAGCCCGTTCCTGTTCGGAATAGACGCTCCTGCTTGAGCAAGGTGTTGGGCTAGATGACCTCCAAGGCCCCTTCCAACTCTGTTATTCTATGCTCTATGTTGGGGGGGGAGGGGGGGGCTGGAAGACGGGTGGACTTCAACTCCCAGAATTCCCCAGCCAGCTGTTTTATTTATTGGTTTCACTTTGCTGAAGGCAAGATATATGATTATGCCTACCACATTCCCACCATCTATTAAGAGAGCTAGAAGAATGAGGTGAAGTAGGCTAGTCTGTTCTTGTTCGGGATGTTGGTTAAACCCTTCGCTGGCTGGGGAATCCTGGGAGTCGAAGTCCACCCATCTTAAAGCCGCCAAGGTTTGAGAAATATTGTTGGAAAGGTTCGCAAAACTTTTGTGATGACCCAAAGGGAGGGGCGTGGCACAAAGGCAGCACAATCGGATAACCAGTCAGAGTCCCTTTATTATCTCCAACTTTGCCCCCCAAAGTCCAGGTTACCTTCGGCTGGAGAAAAACTCTCCCAGGAACAGCCTTTAAGTGGAGGAAATTAAGTCCAAAACATGAGCAACACAAACTGTAACTTAATGTCCAGACAAGCCAAACTGAAGTAATTAGCTTGGCAGGGCAGGAGCAGGAATTGCAGACTTGAAGGCACGGCAAAATTCACACGGTTGGGAAGGTGCCAGGAACCCAGATAAGCCACGACAACACAGGATAAACTCATGCTTGTTCCCAGTAGACGCTGCACTCAGCTTGCATCTCTTTTAAACTCTCATTCTCAGGTGTGGCTAATGAAGGGAATCAGGGCCCTTTCCTCCCCTGTAAGCCACCCAACCGACATTGCTCCCTTCTCCGTTCCTCCCTGCTTGTCCTAGGATGAAGAGGGGGTGGGCCTGGGTCTTCCTCCGAACTCCCTCTCCCTTGTTCTACCTCTTCCCTGCTCTGCCCAGCAGGGGACTTTGCCCTTCCCTGGTTTCCTCCTCAGCCGACGGAGCCCCCCTCCCCTTCCCCTGTCAGCCGTTCATCTTCCTCCTCCGGGGGCATGCCAACTTTATTGGCAAGGGTCGTTGTGTGAGGATCTGCCTCTCCTCTTAACCCAAGAGAGGGAAGACTCTTGAAACGGGGCGGTTCAAAAGGAACCTTGGCGTGGAGCAGAAGGGAAAGCAAGGCGTTGAAGACAGGGTCTGAATCCCCTCAGGCGAGACAGTGAGAATTAAGGCAGAGGAGACCTCCCCCCTCCAGCCAAAGGAGGACCCAGCCAGCCCACTGGGGGGGGGGGGAGATGTTGTTATGCCCGGGTTTCCCTTTCTTGAATTAGGAGGAGAGGGGCAAATCCTTACGCCTTGTTATTAGCAGATGCCGCCTCAACCATTCCTCTCTTGGTGAAGTGACTCCTGGGGCATGTCGCTTAGTGCGGGGAGGTCTCCAACCTCGGCCGCTTGAGGACTTCATTTCCCAGAATCCCCCCCCCCCCCCCCAGCCAGCCATGCCTCCGCATGGAGGGCTCAGCCATGGCACAACGGGCAAGCCAGGGTTGAACTCTGTCCCTATTTCGATGGGAAGAAGGGGCTACTACTACCCCTGGCAGGAATTAATAGTTCAATCGGTATCGGAAGGGACCCTGGAGGCCTTCTAGACCAGCCCCCTTCTCAGGCAGGAGACCCTCTGTCGTTCCAGACAAGTGACCGTCCGGTCTCCTCTTAAAAACCTCCAGTGATGGAGCAGCCACGACTCCTGTTGGCCACCCACATTATGGGCCCAGGGGAGGCAGGAAGCCAGCCGGGGACGAGGGTCTCCGTGGTGCCGGGGTCTCCTAGCCACGTTCCCCCCCCAATGCCAGCCACACCAAGAACAGCCACCCACCCATCTGTCCATCTCTCCCCAGTGCGGTGAAATGCTGGAGTCGCACCGTCAGCCAGAGGTCGGGCACGTTGGCCAACTTCTTCCTCTTCCGTTGGATCCGGGCGTTTTGGGATGGCCTCGTGTTCGAGCTCACTCTCAGGTAAGGGTCAAAACACAGCTGGCCCTCGACTTACGACCCCAATGGCCCCTTTAAGACGGGAGGACTTCAACTCCCAGAATTCCCCAGCCGGAATTCCCCCCCGTCTTAAAGGGGCCACTTTGGGAGACCGTTGCTCTAAAGTCACCCCAAACCATGAGATGGATGGTGTGTAAGTTTAATAAATAACAAAATTAAATAAAAATGAGGGTATTTGCCCAGCGCTTGAAAGTGCCGTCATGGGACCAAGCTGGTCAGGAGAACAATTAGGCCTTTCAGTAGTTAGTCCTCAACGTACGACCGGAATGGAGCCCAAAATTTCTACGGCTCAGCAAAACAGGGATCAAGTGAGTTTGGCCCCAGGTTACGGCCTTTCTGGCCACCGTTGTTAAGTGAATCGTGGCATTCGTCACACGGTCGTTAAGTGAATCTGGCTCCCCCCCCCCCCGTAGCCTTTGCCTGTCAAAAGGTCGCCAAAGGGCACCCATACGGCCTAAATTCTGATCCGTGGGTTTGTCAGAACAGCCGTTAAGTGTGAAAAAAATGTCCCTTTTTACACTTTGCTGAGCGCCCGGATTCTAATCGCGGGACAATAACGACGGTCAGAAGCCCGACAAGCAGTCGTAAGTCCCTTTTCCCAACAACGACGTAACTTTGAACCCACGCAAACGGTTTGTAAGTCGAGGAGCTGCTCCTCCTGGGTCGCAGGTCGTTTTCCCGGTCCCTCGTCACACCGAATAGACCCTAAGCGAGCGGTCGTAAGTCGAGGGCTAAAGCCTTTTGCATCTCCCGCTTGGGCAGAGGGGGCGGGGTTGGACTGGATGACCTACAAGGTCCCTTCCAACTCTGATTCTCTCTTATGTGCCCCCAGCGGGAGTGGCTGCCTTGCCCTCTGCCCTCCCGTACAGCCAGCGGCCCCTTCAGCGAAGCCCCCCACCCACCCACCCGCCCGATGCTCTCCTCTGTGTCCCCCTCCCCAGGTTCCAAGTCACCTCCATGAAACTGACCAGCTCCCTGCTTCGATTCCTGGTTTACGTCGGCTTCCTGAAGTCCAGCCAAGAGTCGGAGGGCATCTACGAGCTCCTGCACGCCTGAGTCGCAAGGGGCCCGCGGCCTGGGCCATCGTCCTGCGCGCAGACGGCGGCCATCGCAAACCGGGACATCCAGGGGGGTGGGGGTGGGAAGCCCCCTCCTCTTTTTTTTTCCTGGAGCGGAGCCTGACCGACCGACCGACGGACGGGCCGTTTTTGGATCCCTTTGGAGAAACTTTTGACTGAAGGGGGGAGGAAACTTCAAAATAACCCAACGGATGAAGCCAGGAAAGGGGGGGGGCTGCCCTTTAAAACCAACTGGAGGGTGGGTGGGCTTGTCTCTTTTCACCCAAATCTGTTGGGAGGGGGTGATTTCCCTGCAGCCCACCCACCCCATTTTGCTCTGCACTTAAAAGCAGGGGGGAGTCTCCAACCTTGGCTACTTTTGAGCCTGGCAGACTACAACTCCCAGAATTCCACAGCCAGCATATAGGATACGGTATAGATCAGGGATCTGCAACCTTGGCCACTTTTAAGCCTGGCGGACTTCAACTCCCAGAATTCCCCAGCCAGGTGGCTGGGGAATTCTGGGAGTTGAAGTCCGCCAGGCTTAAAAGTGGCCAAGGTTGCAGACCCCTGCTTTAAAGGGTAGGTGGGAGATAGTTGGTGGGATATTTGGGGGGTGGGGGGGGGGGTGGAGCAGTGGACAGGGAACAACGAGGCCCTTCCAATAACTGGAGAAAGGGATAAACCATGTTGCCCCCCCCTCAACTATATTGGGGGGGGCTGGGGGGGGGCTAACGCTGGGCCTAGCCAGAGTCCCGCAGGCCCAGCAAAGTTTCCCTCCTTGGAGCTGGATTTAAAGGGAGAAAAAAAGCTCAAAAGCTTTTCTTGCTGCCCTGCAACTACCAATAAAGGAGAATATTTATAGCTGGGGGCTGGACGGTGGTCTCCTTGCGGGCGTTTCGTGACTCCAGTAGGTAACAGCATCAGTGCCAGAAAGGAACAGGAGAGGGTGCAGGGCTTTTATCTGGCGGTCTGGGCACTCTCTGGGCTGGGTGGTTTCCTTGCAGGCGTCTCATGACCCAACTAGGCAGCATCTTCAGTGCTGGCAGGCAGTGAGATGGAAGGAAGGAAGAAAGAAAAAGAAAGAAAGAAAAAAAGGAAGGAAGGAAAGAAAGAAAGAAAGGAGGAGGAGGAAGACTGGGGGGTCCTGGGTGCTCTCTGAGCTGGATGGTTTTCTTGCAGATGTTTCATGACCCAACTAGGGAACATCATCAGTGCTAGGAGTGGGGTGTGTGGAGAGGAGGAGGAGGAAGACTGTGGGGTCCTTGGTGCTCTCTGGGCTTGGTGGTTTCCTTGCAGACATCTCATGACCCAACTAGGTGACAGTATCAGTGCTCAAGGGAGAGGAGAAGGGTCCTCTCAACCGGAATGCCGCCTTGCAGACGTTTCATGACCCACCCTGGAAACGTCATCAGGGCTAGGAGGGAGGAGGAGGAGGTGGACGGGGGTCCTTGATATTCTCTGAGCTAGCTGGTCTCCTGACAGACGTTTCATGACCCAACTAGGGAACGTCGTCAGGGCTACTGAGGGAGGAGTGGCCTTCGCACTTTCTCAGCCCTGCTGATGTTACCTGATTTGGGGGACGATGAAACGCCTGAAAGAAAACCGGGCTCAGAAAGCAGCAAGGACCCCACCGTCCCTCCTCCTCCTCCCTGCCAATGCCCTTCCTTTCCAGCGCTGATGAGGTTCCCTAGTTGGGTTAGGAAACGTCTGCAAGGAAACAACCCGGCTCAGAGAGCACCGGAGACCCCTTAACGCCCTCCAACTCCAAAGACCAGCTTTGTGGTCTCCTTTCGTGGGGCACCTCGATAGGATGTGGCCAACCTTGGGCACTTTAAGACCGGTGGACTCCAACTCCCAGAATTCCCCCAGCCCGCGGGCTGGGGGAATTCTGGGTGTTGGAGTCCACCGGTTTTAAAGTGCCCAAGGTTGGATACCTCTGCTTCAGAGGTTATAGACTACAGTCACCAGTCTTGGGGCATCCCTGGGCATCCCTGGGAAGCTGCCCTTCAGTCCCTTTGGCCTACTACAGCAATCTTAGCTGTGTAACCTGGATGTTCAGATACTACTCCTTCAGCCCGAGCGAGTACTCAGCCCCGCAAGGAGAACGCAGCTGGCCGCCGCCTGTCCCAAGTTCCAAAGGAGGAACTCCATTCCGGGCTGAAGGGAAAATCTGTCTCTGGAAATTGTCCCAAAAGATGCTTCTCTCCCCCCCCCCCCCCCCCCCCCCCCCCCCCCCCAAAAAAAAAAAAAGGCAACTGGAGTCTTTTATTTGAATACCTTGAAGAGGTTTCGCTTCTTGTGTTCTGGATGAATTATAGAATGAATATAAATTCCCGCTGTTCAGTCAGAAGCGAGGAAGCTTCTTGGACGGGAAGTGAAACCTCTTCAAGGAGAAACAAAGCCAGTCCAGTTTTGCTTTGGGGGAAAAAAAGCACCGAATCGAGGTCATTTCCTTCCCTCCATGGAACTGCAACCCTTTCCTCCCTCCAGGGCAGATTTAGGTCGGGGTGGTGGTGTCCCAGTTAGCCCCCCCCCCATCCACAATGTTCACGGGGGTCCTTCGGGCACTTGGCCTCGCCCCACAAACAGCACACTTTTTGTCGTTTCTGTACAAACCCTGAACATTTTATACAAATCTTACATTTTGTACCAAAAACGAACACAACAACACAGCGAGCAATGCAGCGTCTTGGAAGGGGGAAGGTCGAACTGCCTCCGTTGCAGCCAAGAGGGGATTCCCCCCCCCTGCTAGAAATGGGCGGTCACGCGATCGATCTCCAGGAGATCTTCCAGGATCTATATGGGAAGAAGAAGAAGAAGAGATGGGGCTGTGAAGACGCCAGGAAGGGCCGAGATGGGTCCAAGGGGGAAGCTGAGCTTAGGGTAAGATACGCCCCTTGGAAAGAAAGAGAGGAGGAGGGAGAGAGAGAGAGAAAAATAAAGAGAAAGAGGAGAGAGAGAAAGGAGAGAGAGAGAGAGAGAGAAAGGGGGGTTTCCACTCCCCCCCCCCAACTCTTCCCAGGGACGTGGCCTTTTTATTCCTGGCATTTCGGACAACTTGCCACACGACAACTCACGGCAGGGTGACTCCACGCAAGGCAACTCCAGGCAGTCCTTGACTTACGAGCACGGCTGAGCCCAAAAGTGATGCTGCTGAGTGAGAATTACGTTGAGTTTTGCTCCGTGTTAACGTCCTTTCCAGCCCCGGTTGTTAAGTGAATCGTCGGAGTTGTTTAGTAGTTAGTAGCCCGGTTGTGAAGTGGATCTGATTTTTCCCAATGGGATTCTGCTTGTCAGAAGGTCGTCAAAGGAGACCCCGGGACCGTCCTAAATGCGAGTCAGTTGCCAAGCGCCTGGATTTTGAACACGGGCATGCTGAAGCAGGGGCGGTGTCACTCTTCTCAGGGCCGTTGTAACTTTGAGTGGCCACCAAATGAACGGTCGTAAGCCGAGGACTGCCTGTATTGGTAGAACCATGGATTTTTCTTCTTCCACAATCACGCGGCTTCAATTTTGCCAATTGCCATCTTCTGTTACTTTTTCCAGCTGTTTCTCTTTTCCAGCCGTTCGTGCGTCACCTGCCATTGCAATGTCGGTGAATGGAGATTCTCAGCCCTCCAGGCCAGGGGAGCCCCAAGGGGGGGGGTTCTTTTTTTTTCCAGGAGGCAACTTTTTCCCTTTTGAAGACGTTTCGCTTCTCATCCCAGAAGCTTCCTCAGCTCAGACTGGATGGTGGGGAAGGGAAGGGTTGATACTCCTTGCAGACAGAGCTGGTCATTGGCATCCTTTTGGAAGGTCGTTGAGGCCACTTGGAGGTTTGTCCTCTGTCCTCAGGGTCAGAAAATCTGCACTACTCAAGTTGCAGGAAGTCTAGGGAAGAGAAGGACCAGGGGAGACAGGAGAGCCTTTTCCAATATTTGAAGGGCAGCCACAGAGAGGAGGGGGGGTCAAGCTATTGTCCAAAGCACCTGAAGGCCAGACAAGGAAGAATGGATGGAAACTGAAGGAGAGATTCGAACTGGAAACAAGGAGAAACTTTCTGACAGAACAATCAGAAGTTGTGGGAGCTTCATTCATCCCTGGAGGCTTTCAAGGGGAGACTGGATTGCTATCTGTCATAAACGGTGTAGGGTCTCTTGCTTGGGCAGGGGGTTGGACTAGATGACCTACAAGGTCCCTTCCAACTCTGATTATCTGTCATCTGACCCTGAGGACACAGACAAACCTCCAAGTGGCCTCAAAAACCCTCTCAAAGGATGCAAAGGACCAGCTCTGTCTGCAAGGAGTATCAATCCTTCCCTTCCCCACCATCCGGGCAGAGCTGAAGAAGCTTCTGGGAGGAGAAGCGAAACATCTTCCAAAGAAAAAGAAACCAGAAAGTCCCGTTGTCTCTTGAGAAAAAAGCACCTTTGGGTCAAGGAAGCCGGTTTCTTTTTTCTCTTCCACAACGTCAGGCGTGTTGTGGGCCAGATGTCTGTCTGTCTGTCTGGATCCAAAAGCCCCACAGGATCTTGACCTGCCTGTTTCCAAGGACTCTGTCCATTTCAAGAACTACACTGAAGACTTTTTGTTACTGTTATCGCGTGTTGCGTTGTCCCACGGTGACTTGGCCGTGGCGAGTTATCCCATTCCGGCTGCGTTTCATCCAACTTCCACCTCCCAAGGGGGGGGGGTCCTCCCTCCCTCCCTCCTTCCCTCCCCCCCCGCTGGCCTTCCCCCGCTGCTCACAATGTCCGGCGTGGTGCCGATTTTCTTGGCCAGCTCGCTGCGCTCCATGGTGCTCAGGTAGAGGTAGCGGTTGAGCAGCTCCCCGTCCAGGATGTTGCGGACGGCGTTCTGCAGGATGCGTCGGTCCATGTGCAGCATCCTAGGTGGAGGGCGGAGGACGATGTGGCCGGGGTCCCAGGCTGTCCACTCTCCCCCCCCCATATTCCCTTCAGGGCCCCGGCCCCTGGCCCTCCGCCCCGGGGAGTACCTGAAGGCCCGGGGGTTGAGGCCGGCGTGGTGGGGCAGCATGGAGGTCAGGGCGTTCTGCAGCATCAGGAGGCGCCGGTAGGTCTTCTCTTGCATGGGCAGCAGCAGCCCCATGCCTCCGTCCAGCGTGGCTGCGGAAGGAAGAGCCAGCACTCAGGGCAGCGCCCAGGGAACCCTTGACAGACAACCTGTCGCTTAGCAACCCTTTGGGCTCGTGACCTGGGATCTTCACTGCGGAAATCCATGGGCGCTCGGCGACCGGCTTGCATTGACCGGCCTTTGCAGGGTCCTGCCGTCTCGTGACTAGGATCCCTCCCAGTCCCCTATTCTATTCTGTTTCTATTCTCTCTTCCCCTGGTGGCACGTGAGCAGCCACAGGTGGCAGGCAGAGCCATTTGTGCCGGCACGCCAGCTGCGGGAAAACCTCCTGCGCCTGCGGGTGCCTCACAGCTGATTTTTGGCCTGTTCGAGGCCTTTTTCGGCCGGAAGTAACGAAACGGGCCTGTTTTTCGGGCTGCAGAAGCTTTCATCCACCTTCCTGCAAAGGTTTCATCATCTTGGCCTGACTTTTATCCCAGCCAGAACTCATCTTCAGCAGTTCCCCAAGATAAACACATGCCTTTCAGTGGTGGGGAATGCTGCCAAAAAACAGAAGTATCCCAATGAATTATAACAGAAACTACCTGAAGAATTAGAAAAAAACGACCAGAAAACATAGAGAGCTTCAAGGAGGACTCGGAAGCATCAAACTACTTTGCTTCCTGCAAAGGTTTCATCACCTTGGCCTGACTTTTATCCCTGATGGGAGGGGCAATCACCTCCCAGCCTTACTCCTGAGTCGTCCCTTTTGTCTCAGCTGCTCTCGCCTTTTAGCAGCTCTGTGCAGTGGGAACAAGCTCCCTCTGTTTCTCTGCCTCACTGCTGCCAGACTCTGGAAGCTCCAGAGTCAGCACCCCCCTCCCAGATGGTCCTGGCGCCATCCCTGCATCGGACACAGGACCCTCCAGACTCCCTGACTGGTCCCCATTCTTCCCCACTGTCCATCTCCATTGCCTTCTGCACCGGCTGCCGGCGAACCACAACGAAGACTGCCTGCGCTCCCAAAGAGGCAGGATTCCCCAGTGCTAACACAGGAAGGTTGTGTGAATGATCTCCTGCCCCTCCCTCCCCTCCCTCACCAAACCAGGTGATGTGCTTGTTCTCCCAGGCGTTGGTCTTCTTAGCTGGCCCTTCCAGGGCTCCCCGGCATGGCGTCCTCCAGAAAGCGTTGACATGGCCGCCCACGTGGAAGTCCGCCCGGCGGAGGAGCCGCATCCCACCAAAGCTCTCCTTCGCTGCAGAGGAAGCAAAAGACCTCGATGGGGACTGCTGGAGGGGTGGGGGGGAACTAAGAGGTGAAACATGGGCAACCAAGTTGCCTCTTCCTTTCAACTTGTCATTAAAGGGGGGTGGGAATGTTGACTACAAATGGATTACCGTATTTTTCGGCGTATAAGACATTCCAAAGTATAAGATGCTTCAAGTTTTTGGGGAGGAAAACAAGATTAAAAACCAATCTGCCTCTGCCTCCCAGCTATCTGCCTCCTTGCAGCAAACAGCCTGTTTCAGTTTCAATTTGAGTTTCAGCACAGCCTGATTAGCACAAGCAGCTGATTGTTGGATCGGCCTCCTCTCTTATCGTCAGCTGTTTCAGGCTGCAGGGATCGACATTGTCTATCGCTGCCTCTGTGGGCCCCATTTTTGGCCTCTGCATCCTGTTTTCGTCCCGTTCTGGCCAACAGGGATCAGAACGGGTGGAAAACGGGGTGTGCAGAGGCGGCCAAAGGTGATGGCAATCCCTGCAGCTTGAAACAGCCGATCGTTGGGAGGCTGATCCAATCGACAATCATTTAGCTCCTCGTGCTAAATCAGGCGGTGCTGAAACTGAAACTGCAAGGAGGCAAATGGCTGGGAGGCAGATGCCAAAGTGTGTGGGGGGGGGGGTTTCAGCAACATTTGCTGTATAAGATGCACAGGCATTTCCACCCACTTTGGGGGCACCCGGCCCGTGGGCCACCAGTTTGATACCCCTGATCTAAGTGGAAGCCTGGGGGTGGGGGGGTATTTCAGGCTGGGAAATTCATCATTTAAATATTGTGAATTGCTGCCGTAGAAGTTCAGCGTTCAGTTTTACTTCCTCATTCCTCCCTGATATATTCAATCAACGGTAAGCTTTTTGCGACTGAAATGACCCTAAGACTTTTCCTTGGATACTCAAACTGGATATTGACCCTAACCCTGAGACGCCCCCCTTCCCAAAGGCCCCCCTCCCAGCTCCTGCTTCAGCATCCTTCCAACAGGAGCCTGGGATTGGCAGAGGGGATCCTCAGGGACAGGAAGCAAAAGTGACCCAAAGCTGCTTCTTCCAAAAGGCAACTCAACTTTCTTGAGTGTTTTTTTTCCTTGAAAACGTTTCGCTTGCTCCTCCAAGGAGCTGCTTCGGTTCTGACTGGTGGGGAATGAAAAGATTTATATTCTTTCTTCTTTATATTCTCCTCAACCCAGATGACTGCAAAGAATATAAATCCTTCCATTCTCCACCGGTCAGCTAGAACCGAAGAAGCTTCTTGGATGAAGAGCAAAACCTTTTCAAGGGAAAAAACATCAAGAAAGTCCAGTTGCCTTTTGCAAAAAGAACCTTTGGGATAACCCTGATCTGGGTGAGGGAGAATCTCTTTAGACACAAGCGAAACTGGATCCAAGTCTCCCTAGAACAGAGATATATCTCAGCCCATCTCTCTTCCCCCAGAGTCATGGGGAGTCAGGTAGAAGATAAATTTAATAAATAATAAATTCCATTGCTTCTTCTCACCTTCAGGCAGGTACATGTAGACCAGAAGGTTACGATCCCTGTCGGACACTGCAAAAGAAAAGTCACTTTTTTTCAGTGCCATCATAACAGCTGAATAGGAGCCAGCTGTGTGCAGCAGCAGCAGCCAAAAAAGCCAATGCAATCCTAAGGTGCATTAACAGAGGGATGCAATCGAGATCAAGGGAGGTACTAATACCACTCTGTAAAGCCTTAGTAAGGCCACACCCAGAGTCCTGCATCCAGTTTTGGTCACCACACTATAAAAAAGATGTTGAGGCTCTAGAAAAAGTACAGAGAAGAGCAACCAGGATGATGAGGGGACTGGAGGCTAAAACATACAACGAATGGTTGCAGGAACTGGGCTTGGCTAGTCTAATAAAGAGAAGGACCAGGGGAGACATGATAATGATCTCCAATATTTGAGGGGCTGCCACAGGGAGGAAGGAGTCAAGCTATTTTCTAAAGTGCCTGTAGGCCAGACAAGGAATAATGGATGGAAACTGAACAAGGAGATATTTAACCTGGAAATAAGGAGAAACTTTCTGACAGTGAGAACAATCAACCCATGGAACAGAAGTTGCCTTCAGAAGTTGTGGGAGCCTCATCCCTGGAGGCTTTCAAGAAGAGACTGGACTGCCATCTTTTAGAAAAGGTATAGGGTCTGCTTGGGCGGGGGGTTGGACTAGTTGACCTATAAGGTTCCTTCCAACTCTGATTATCGGTATCTGTCACTGAATGGCCACTAAATGAACCATTATAAGTTGAGGACTGTGTGTTATCTTCCTGGGATTGCACAACTCCCTGGTGAATCCAGGTGTTCCTTACAGATCGATCCCTGCTCCAAAACCCCTTCTCTCCTTTGCAATATTAGCTACTTCTTTATTGATGGATTAGCCCTCGGGCTGTATCAAAGCGCAGAGTTCCAGTAACAAATTATTACTGAAATTTGATAAAAGCCATTTAAAATGGAATTGGGAATAAAACACGATTTAAAATGGAGATGGAATAAAATACGATTTCAAATGAAATGGGAATACAAGAAAAGTCTAAAATGAAATGGGAACAGAATACAATAAGTTTAAAATCGAGATAAAACGTGGTATAATTATATTTCAGGGTCACCCCTGCAATCTACACCAATCGGTCCCACGTAGGCAGATCTCCACCAAACTAGATTATTTTCTGATTATTTTCAGATTCTCGCTGCACATCAGATAAGTTATTTCGGTATGGGGCTCCTTTTCATTCTATGCCACCCCCCCAATATCCCTTGGCCAGCACTGGGGTGCAGAGTGAACCCTGGCCCCTGCGTCTCGGCCGCCCCCCACCCTTTCCCAAGCCCTCCCCCCAGGACGTACCAAGGAACCCCAGCTGGGCGTTGTCCACCATGAAGTCCACGCTGTAGACCTCCAGGGGCTTGGCATCCTGCAGGCGCGAGAGAGAGAGAAGCAGGGAGGTCAGCAGAGGCCCAGGACTTGGGCAGGAAGTGTGGGGGGGAGAGAGGCAGCCCTCCCTGCCGTGCTCGGGGGTCCCACCCGGCTGACGAGCGAGAGGGTCTTGCTCTCCTCCTGGTAGCGCAGCAGCGAGATGCTCTTCATGACGTCGGCGGCCAGGATGAAGTTCTTGACGCTGATCATCTGGTGGATGTAGAGCTGGGTGTCGATGAAGGCCATGCCGGTCAGGTCGTTGTCCTTCAGGCTCCAGAGGAAAATCTGCACCAGGGGACAAGTGGGCAGGCAGGTGGGCAGGCCAGCCTCGGCTCTCTGGGATTCGCCCCTCCCTCCCCTGAGAAAACTCTCCCCCAGCCACCTGTCCCATCATCCTTGTGATGACCCAAAGGGGCGTGGCCCAAAGGCAACACAGTCCGATAATCAATAAAAGTCCCTTTATTATCTCTAACTTTGCCCCCAATGTCCAGGTTACCTTTGGCTGGAGAAAAAACTCCCCCAGGAACAAACAGCCTTTAAGTGGAGGAAATTCACTCCAAAACAAAGGACACACAAACTGTAACTAAAAATTCACACAAACCACACTGCAGTAACTAACTTGACAGGGCAGGAGAAGGAATTGCAGACTTGAAAAGCCAACAAAACACACACACAGTTGAGCAGATGCCAGGAACCCAGATAAGCCATGTTGAGACCAGATAAATTCACGATTTGCTCCCAACAACTTACTACGCGCAGCTTCTCTTTTTAAACACTGTGTTCCCAGCTGTGGCTAATGAAGGGAATCAGGGCCCTTTCCTCCCTCGTAAGCCATGCCACCCATGTTGCTCCCTTCTCCATTCCTCCCTTCCTAAGATGAAGAGGGGGTGGGCCTGGGTCTTCCTTCTAATTCCCTCTCCCTTGTTCTATCTCTCCCTTGCTCTGCCCAGCCGGACTTTGCCCTTCCGCAGTTTCCTCCGCAGCCACTGGAGCCACACTCCCACTCCCTGTCAGCTACTCGTCTTCCTCCTCAGATTCAGACTCCGACAGGGGCAGGACAATCCTTGGCCACCAGAGTCAACGTCTCGAGCAAGAGCCGTCTCTTCCCGAGTGGCCTCAGCGGGATCTCCTCCACTTCCCACACGGGCTCACTGATTATCCTCATTCATGATTACATTTATTGACTTCCCATTTTACTACTCTGGGCGGTTTACGATACAGGGAGTCCCCGGCTTACGACCGTTCATTTAGTGACTGTTCGAAGTTACACCGGCACTGAAAAAAAGGGACTTGTGGCCGTTCTTCACACTTCGTGACCGTTGCGGCATTCCCGAGGTCCCTGGATCAAAATTCAGAGGCTCGGCAACTGGCATGGACTTGACAGTTGCAGCATCCCAGGGGGTCGTGTGAGACCCTCTTTTGCGACCTTCGGACAAGCGAAATCAATGGGGAAGCCGGATTCACTTAACGACCATGTGACTCACTTAACAACTGTGGTGATTCACTTAATGCCTGTGGCAAGAAAGGTCTTAAAATGGGGCAAACCTTACTTAACAGCCACCTTGCTTAGCAATGGAAATTGTAAGATTAAATTTGACAACGCCTGTACACAAGACGAAGTAAATAATAATAATAAAATTACTCAACCCCAATTAAAGGGTGAGGAGAGGGAGAGAGCAGGCTGGGATTCCCTATGAGATCCTCCTGCTTCTCTCCGCTCTGCCTGATCCCCCCCCCCCCGGG
The DNA here is from genome assembly GCA_023653725.1 of Bungarus multicinctus. NCBI lineage: Eukaryota > Metazoa > Chordata > Lepidosauria > Squamata > Elapidae > Bungarus > Bungarus multicinctus. The sequence goes on from CM042846.1 coordinate 96,801,850, forward strand.
CATCGGTGGGAACAAGCACCAGGACCCCTAAGAGGCCCTCCTCCCCAATTCCCAGGGCCCCTTGCTGGGCTCAGAGCTCCGTGGTTTTCTTGCAAATGTTCCATAACCTAACTAGGTAACATCATCAGTGCCGGGAGGGACAAACCCCCTTCTCTCTGAGCACTGATGAGGGTACTTGGTCGAGTAATGAAACGTCTGCAATAAAACCAACGAGCTCTTATTTCCTCTTCTGGCTCCTTCTTCTCAATTCCAACCACTGATAAAATGTATTCCATACAATATGATATTCTGTCTCTCCTTTATTCTTCAGTCTCTCCTTTATAACTTCAGTCTGCCCATTTCTGCACAAACTAGTATTTTCTTTACTGTCTCTCCTCCTAAGGGGATGTCTCTACATAACGGGGATCTGTAGAACTGACATCTGGTGTTATCTAGGCAATCTCAATGGAGTAGAGTGGATAAAATGGCTGTATAAAATTAGCAACTTGTCAGGTTTTATGCTGTAAATATAAATGTACATCCTGGATAGAATAATAGTATAAAATTAGCAATGCATGACTAATATAATGTTATTTGTTTTATATTTTAGTGTGTATGGCAGGGACAATGCAAGGACGGTTACACGGTGTCCAATATTTTAATATGTAATCCAATTAAATTTTGTAAAAATAAATAAATAAATAAAACTAACAAGCTCAGAGCACCAAGGACCCCACAGTCTGTCTTCTCCTCCTCCTCCCACACTTCCCTCCCTTCTAGCACTGATGATGTTCCCTAGTTAGGTCATGAAATGTCTGCAAAAAAAAACCACGCTAAAGAGAGCACCTAGGACCTCACAGTCCTCCTCCTCCTCCTCTCCCTTCTAGCATTGATGCTGTTCCCTAGCTGGGTCATGAGACATCTGCGAGAAAACCACCAAGCTCAGAGAGAACCCACACATTGGAACACACACAGCCTGTTCAACCCTGAGCTACAAATCTTCCCCTTTACTGCAACTAAAGTCCTAGGTGGGAAGCAGCAGCAGCTGCCTGGCCTCTGGCTCTTCCTGGGTCCCCGAGCGACTCACCTTCTGGCCAATGGCCGACACCAGGTAGCCGTTGCAGTGGCAGAGGGCAGTGACCGGCCCCTTCTGCTCCTTCTCGTACAGGACCTTGAACTTGTTCTTGGTGAGGGGCTGGCCCGGCTCAGGAACCACCTCGATGATGTCCATGATCAGGATCTGCCCAAAGAGGGTCAACGGGGGAGGAGGAAGCATCAGAGTCAGAACAGAACAGGAGCCGGAAGGGACCTCGGAGGTCCTCTAGTCCAGCCCCAGGCTCAGGCAGGAGACCCTCTGCCATTTCAATCAGAACAGAAGCTGGAAGGGACCTCGGAGGTCTTCTAGTCCAGCCCCTGTCTCAGGCAGGAGACCCTATAATGATCCCTTGCTCACTGATTCCCCTCTTCAAACTCCGTCATTCACTGACCAAACTTCCAGAGCGTGTGGGACAAACACAGCTTGGGAATTGGAGCAGGGGGCAGGGAAGAGCTTCACAGAGCAGCCAGGGAGGGAGGGAGGGAGAGTGTGTGTGTGTTGTCTCACCCGCCCCCTGCAGGTGACTTCTTCTCCCTGCATCAGGCAAGTCCCGACGGCGATGTAGCCCTTCAGGCCGGAAACCGTTTCCTCGCTCTTCAGAGAGACCGTCTTCATGCAAGTCACGTGTTCCCACTCCTCCAGGTCGATCCTGAAGAGCACAGGATGGGATTTTTTTGAGGGGGGGAAGGGAGGCCTTAGATCCACCACGGAGTCCAAAAGGTCTGCTGCTAAGCGAGCAATTTGCTCAACCAGTTTCTCGCCACCATCGCTAAGTAAATCCCCACACTTAAGTTAGTAACACTGTCATTAAGTGAAACTGGCTTGTCTGAAGGTCGCAAAAGGGGATCACGTGACCCAGGCCCCCCGGACACGCGACAGTCATAAACACGAGTCGGTTGCCAAGCCTCTGGATTTTGACCCCCCCCCCCCTTTCCAGGATCCCCGATCCCCCCTCTTCTCACCTGGTGTTAGGGATGGTCTCCCAGCTGACGGGAGAGATCAGCTGAATAGAAAAGGCTTCCTGCAGGGGGTGCATGTAGCGGTCGTCTGCGGAAGAGGAGGAGGAGGGATGTCCGGAGTTTGGGCTCCCCCCCCCATTTCAAGAGGGAGGCGGGCTTGGTACCAATAAAGGGGGGGAATCTGTAGCTCAGGGTTGAAATGAGGGGGGGTCCTTGGCGCTCTCTGAGCTTGGGAGGTTTTCCCATAGATGTCTCATTACCCTACTAGGGAACATCATTAGTGCTAGAAGGCAGTGGGGTTTGTGGGGAGGAGGAGGAAGAGGAGGAGGAGGAGGATGAAGACGACTGTGGGGTCCTTGGTGCTCTCTGAGCTTGGTTGTTTTCTTGCAGACGTCTCATGACCCAACTAGGGAACATCATCAATGCAAGAAGGGAGTGGGGTGTGTGGAGAGGAGGAGGAGAACAATTGTGGGGTCCTTGTTGCTCTCTGAGCTTGGTAGTTTTCTTGCAGACGTCTCATGACCCAACTAGGGAACATCATCAGTGCTGGAAGGGAGTGGGGGGTGCGGAGAGAAGGAGGAGGAGGATGGGAGGGATCCTTGGTGCTCTCTGAGCTTCGTGGTTTTCTTGCAGACATTTCATGACCCATCTAGGGAACATCATCAATGCAAGAAGGGAGTGGGGTGCGTAGAGAGGAGGAGGAGGAGGACATGATCTCTGAGCTTGGTGGTTTTCTTGCAGATGTCTCGCAACCCTACTAGGGAACACCATCAAGTGAGCAGGAGGAGGAAGAGGAGGACAACTGAGAGCCCTTGCTGCTCTGTTATAGTCATTCATGTATAGCCCAGAGAGTTACTGTATTCAAATCCAGCCATTCCTGCCCCATTTAAGGGCCCATCGCCCACTCCTCTCCCTGGACGCCAACTGAGCAGCTCAGAGACCCTTGTCTGGTGAAGTTCCTTCTGTGCTCCTCCTCGCCCCAAAGACCCTCCCCTGGGCAGCACCTGGGGGGAATCTCTCCGGGGGTCACCCTCAGGTCGGGCAAGGCTTCCGCGTGGATGGCCCCTGGGGGGAGGATGTCGCCGGTCAGCCCCCCGCACACCCACCTCTCTCGATGGTCTCAAACTCCTTCTCCTCTCCCGTCATGTGGGGGATGCGGCTGCAAATGTTGTTGACGCTGGTGGACACGGCGTACACCTAGGGGGGAGTTCGGTTCAAGCCTCAGGGAAGAGGCGGGAATGCGTGGCGCGAAAGAAGAATGAGATCCCTCGCGTGAGATCCCGTGAAGCAGTTACGCAGGCTGAGGATCCAGAAATCCACAACCAGAACACCGTCACACACGAGCAGCAAAACTTCTGTTGATCTTGTAGAAACATTTAAGGGGGTAACCTGAACTTGTGTGACAACAAATTCAGGGATTTCGAGAGGGAAGGAAATGAGACCAGGGCAATTCAATTTCCAAGCCAATCTAGCATTACCCAGAGGACCCAGCCCTACCTTGGACTCCACGTGATATGCTACGTAGTGGGCAGTGCAACGCAGTGGGATCTTCCGGACAGGCCACGGCGCGTCGTAAGAAAGATAGGCAGGCAAGACGCTGATGCGCAGCTCCCCCTGCAGGACAGAACCCAAGTCAGAACAATCTCTACCACCGAGGTCTCCAAACTTGGCAACTATTAAGACTGGTGGACTTCAGTTCCCAGAATTCCTCAGCCAGCCATGCTGAAGTTGAAGCCCCCAAGTCTTAAAGTCTCCAGGTTTGGAGAGCCCTGCTCGACCAGGTTCTGGGTCAGCTCTAAGGAACTCAGCAGGGCAAGGGTTCCAACCAGGGGCACCTTCCTCGTTCTAACCCTGGGCGCGAGGCTTACCTGCCGGTTGAAGTAGAGGAAGCCCTTGGGGCAGTTGACGTTGTGGAAGGGGGCAAAGGACTCAATGGGTCCATCTATGGTCATGGGGTGCAGGCGCAGGGCTCCCCGAGATGTCACCAGCAGCCAATGGGGCGAGGGCCCACAGATGAACACCTGAGAAAAAAACACAGGTGCTTCTTGTGCAAGGCACTGTGAGGGTTGCCCTGCTTCTTGACTCCTTCTGATCTGTACATAGTCCCACCACCACCCACCTCTAGACTTTGGGGTCCTATTCAGCAGATGCCCCAAAGCGGCTCTTCCCTGAACCTCTCCACCAGGAGACCCCCCAACGCTTTGGTCTCAGTTGCTCCTCAGAGAAATCCCAAAGCCCCTCCTGGCCTGCCCCTCTGTGTCTCCCCCAGGAATTCTTCGCCTACCCCTGAATAGCCGTAGATGTCTTCAAAGAAGCGGAAGCGGGCGACCCGTCCTCGGGGGACTCCCGTTTCCTCGCCCCCTGCGCTCTCGGACTTCTTTTTGGATGGCCGGGATTTCTTTTCCCGGAAGTTGATGTTGTGGGGAACCTGGTGGGAGGAGAACCAAGAGAAAAGGTGTGGAAGGCAGGAAGAGCGGAAGGGCGGCCTACGGGTGGGATGGCGGCCCCCGCTGGCTGCCCCTCCGATCTTCCCCTTCCCTGGTAAGGTAACACTGAGACACGGAGGAAGGAGGTGGCTGCCCTCTCTCTCCCCCTCTGCCCCCTTTGCTGATGTGGGGATGTCACAACTGCGGAGGTTGTTACCTTTTTGAATCGCACTTTGAGGTTGGCCTGGCCCAGCTGAGAGTCGTGGTTAAAGGCCTCGTAGATGAGCAGCTCTTGATCCACGTGAACCTGGCAAGAGAAACGGGAAGCCCAGATGAGAGACACTCCAACCCAGGGGTTCGCAAGGCGCAGCTCTGGGGCTGCAGGCGCTAGTGACCCAACTGTGCTTGCTCTGAACCGTTCCCAAGGGGACCGGGTTACGGGGAGAGCCAGTTTGGTCCAGTGGTGAAGGCTAGAAACCAGGAGATGGTGAGTTCTAGTTTTGCCTCAGACATGAAAGCCATCGGGGTGACTTTGGGCCAATCACCAGGAGACAGGGAGTTCTAGTCCTGCCTTAGGCATGAATGTTGGCTGGGTGACTTTGGGCGTTCTTCTCTCTCAGCCCAACCTACCTCAAACTTACCTTGTTGTTCAGGGGAAAATGGGAGGATGAAGGAGCATACCTTGAGTAGTCATTTTATGTAATTCAAGGCATGCTCCTTCAAGTCAGCTTCAACCATAAGATGGGTGGCAAATAAAATCTGATAAATAAAATAATAAAAGTGGACAGAAATAAAGAGCGTAAATGAAGTGACTAAGTTCCCCAGTGAGCAATATGTTGGTGGATAAGGAAGTCACCCACAAAGGAAGAGATCACCACAGATCCCAGATCCTTCTCCACTGGCTCTCTACAGGAAGAGCCTGTCCAGTTTCCCTTTCTGAAAGCCTTCTTAGATTTTTTTTTTAAATCAGAGCTTAGACAAGCTTTAAATGCCAGCTGGTGCCGTAATGAGAGGCTTAAACAAAACAAGTTAATTTCTAAGTGTGATCAGAAATTATTGTGCCCAGTTATTTCTTTTATCTCCTGTCTAGGATGTCCCAAAGATTCTTTTCCAAAAGACAACTGGACTTCCTTGGTTTCTTTTTCCTTGAAAAGGTTTTGCTTCTCATCCCAGAAGCTTCTTCAGTTCTTCAGAAGTACTTCTTCAGTCGTTCAGAACTGAAGGAAGCTTCTGGGATGAGAGGCGAAATGTTTTCAAGGGAAAAAAAGAAACCAAGGAAGTTCCAGTTGCCTTTTGGAAAAGCAGCTTTGGGACAACCGTGACCTGGACGATGGAGAAGCTCCACGGATTCTGCAAGCTTTATCTAATGCCTCTCTCTGTCAAAGTCATCCTGACTGCACATTCTTTCGATAGCACCACTGCTTCATGGAAACGGCTGCTCGGTCTTCTGCGCCTAACTTTAATTTGGCCTTTTATAGGAGAACTGAAACCTCACTTGGTCCTGACAGCTGCTGGGATCCCTCAGGGCAGGTGACCCTCAAGCCCAAGGTCTTCAAACTTGGCAAATTTAACTCCCAGAATTCCTGAGCTAACATGATTGGAGGAGGGATTCTGGGAGTTGAAGTCCACAAGTTTTAAAGCTGTCAAGTTTGAAGACCCCGTTCAAGACTCACCAAGAGTTAACTGTAACCAGAAACACACTGCTTATATAGACATTGAAACTGTTGTTCTTTCTTTATATAATAAAAATTTAAAACTAAAATCAAACAAAAAAGACTCACCAAGAGGTACGGCCGGCTTTGCCGATTCCCCAGGGCTACCAGCAGGACTTCCTTGACCAGTGGCATCTCCGTCTGGCGCATGACTTCCTCCTTCTTGGTCTCCCCCTGGCTGGCGGGTTGCCCAAAGGAGCTGTCCACCAGCACCCGCTGCCCCATGGGGAAATTCTTCACCAGAAAGACCAGGCGCCAATCGGGCAGCTGGTAGATCTGAGGGAAAGACAAGGCGACATTCGAGGGAACCCACTAAGGTGCTTGGTGGAGTTGCCAAAAAAGCCCATGCAGTCCTGGGCTGCATTAACAGAATGACTGAATCAAGATCACCTGAGGTAGTAGCACCACTCTATCAAGCCCTAGTAAGACCACACCTAGAGTCCTGCATCCAGTTTTGGTCACCACACTATAAAAAGATGTTGAGACTCTAGAAAGAGTGCAGAGAAGAACAACCAGGATGATGAGGGGACTAGAAACTAAAACATATGAAGAAGTGTTACAGGAACTGGGCCTGGCTGGTCTAGGGAAGAGAAGGACCAGGGGAGACAGGAGAGCACAGTTCCAATATTTGAGGGGCTGCCCCAGAGAGGAGGGAATGGAGCTATTTTCCAAGGCACATGAAGGCAGCATAGATGGTACCTGGCTCAAAAGTAGTAACTGTGAGAGAGATCTTGGAATCCTAATGGACAATCACTTAAATATGAGCCAGCCGTGTGCGGCAGCAGCCAAAAAGGCCAATGCAATGTTAACTGTATCAACAAAGGAATGGAAACAAGATCATGTGGAGTATTAATATCATTTTATAAGGCCTTAGTAAGACCACACTTGGAATCCTGCATCCAGTTTTGGTCCCCATGATGTAAAAAAAAAAAGATGTTGAGGCTCTAGACAGAGCAGAGAAGAGCAACAAAAATGATTAGGGGACCAGAGGCTAAAACATATGAGGAACGCCCAAAAGGTGCTTTTTCAGGAAGCAACTGGATTTTCTGGCCCAGACAGTCCAGTTGCTTCTTGAAAAAACACCTCTGAGACAACCATGACCTGGATGACTGAGAATCTCCATAGACATATGAAGAACGGCTGCAGGGTTTGGGTCTGGCTAGTCTAGTGAAAAGAAGGGGGGCACGATAGCAGCCTTCCAGTATTTGAGGGGGGTCAGCCTTGGAAGGCAGGACAAGAAGCAACAGATAGAAACTAATCCAGGAGAGAAGCAACCTGGAATTAAGGAGAAACTTCCTAACGGTGAGGACAATTAACCAGTGGAACAGGCTGACACCAGAAGTTGTGGGTGCTCCATCAGTGGAGGCTTTTAAGAAGAAACCTGGACAGCCACTTGTCTGAAATGCTACGTAGGTTCTTCTGCCTAAGCAGGGGGTTGGACTAGAAGACCCCCAAGCTCCCTTCCAGCTCTGTTATGCCGGTGGAGTTGCTTGCTTCTGGCCCGAGAACCAGGCTCACCTCCATGGTGCCGTTCTCCCGGACCAGCATGCACCAGTGGGTTGGCTCGGCCTTGTACTGGTGGGAGTCCTTGTCCACCGAGGGCAAGCTGCTGCGCCGTGGCTCCTCCTTGGTGGGGCTGAAGAGGGTGCTGGAGTCCCCGTACAGCATCTCCTCTTCATCGTCCACCGTGTTGCTGCAGGGGGTGGATTTTGTGCCTTTATAACATTTACGGGAACGGCCATCTTACCTCCAGGTAACTCTCAAGGGGAGGAAAGAGAAGGAGGAGAGGAAGCTCATTTGCAGGAGGGGGCGGGGAAGTTTAACCCCTGACCTTCTCCCCACCCCAAAGACCGCAGAGATCCACTCTCTCTCAAGGTCTCAAGGCTGTTAGGTTTCTTGGCTCCATTGAGCAGGGGTCTCCCACTGTGGCAACTTTAAGCCTGGAAGACTTCAACTCCCAGAATTCCCCAGCCAGCTTTGCTGGCTGGAGAATTCTGGGAGTTGAGGTCCTCCAGGCTTAAAGTTGCCACAGTGGGAGACCCCTGCCATTGAAGATATGGGAAGGCACTGAATACAGATAATCCTCAGCTTGTGACCACAATCGAGCCCAGCATTTCTGTTGCTAAGCGAGACGGCCGCTAAGTGAGCAACGCCTCCTTTGACAACCTTTCCTGCCACAGTGGTTCCTCCCCCCCCTTGAGTTGGCTTTTCAGAAGGTCGTAAAAGCGTGTGTGTGTGTCCCCCCCCCGGGGACGCTGCGACCGTCGTAAATAGGAGTCATTTGCCAAGCAGTTCTGGATTTTGATCACGTGACCGTGGGGAAGGCGATGATGGTGGCAAGTGTGAAAAAACGGTCCGAAGTCACTTTGTTTAGTGCCGCTGTGACTTCTAACGGTCACTAAGCAGATGGTTATAACTCGAGGACTACCTGGGAAGGGTGCAAGCCGGGGGGGGGGGGGGCTTTTAAGAAGTGGGCATCTCCTTGGCCCCCCTCCCAATCCTCCCAAAGCTGCCCCCACCTGAGGTCCTGGATGGGCGCCTCTGATTCCGACTGGCTGCGCAGGGAGAGCTCGTCGCGAGAGCTGGATGAGTGGCTCTCGGTGGTGAACATCCCACTAACGTCCCGGTAGACGCAGAGGGCGATGACCCTCGATTGCTGGGAAGGGAGACAAGAGGAGGGCCGGAGGGTCAGCGCCAAGGGAGGGCAATGGCAAGCAGGGAAATGGGATGAAACTCCCCCCCCCCCTCTCCCTCTGTGAGGGGGACCGGCAGTTCTTAAATACAATCAATAAACTAAATTAAACTAAACTAAACTGGAAACTAAACTAAACTAAATAAAATAGTACAATAAAAATAAATAAATTAAAATAAATAAAATTAGAATGGAACGGGATGGGATGGAATAAGAATAGAATGAAGTAAGAATGGAATGGAATAGAATATATAGGATAAGGTAGAATAGAAAAGATAGGATAGGATAGAAAATAGGATAGGATAGGATAGGATACGATTGGATACGATTGGATACGATTGGATAGAATAGAATAGAATAGAATAGAATAGAATAGAATAGAATAGGATAGGATAGGACAGAACAGAATAGAGGAGAGGATAGGATAGGATAGGATAGGATAGGATAAGATAGAATAGAATAGAATAGAATAGAATAGAATAGAATAGAATAGAATAGAATAGAATAGAATAGAATAGAATAGAATAGAATAGGATACGATTGGATAGAATGTACAGAATACAGATAATGGAATCAAATTGAATGAAATGAAATAAGGAAATGAAATACAAGGCCCTTCGCTTTCTTCCTCTTCTGCTTTTAAAAACACCACCCTGTTCCCAAGAGGGGCTGAATCTGCCAGTGCTTTGGCTGCCTTAATCCAAACAACCATTAAGACTGACCGCTCCTGCAACCCACCTCCCAAAGGTGAGTCACCTCGTATCTAAACAAAGTGCCTGTCTTGCATGCTTAAACATCCCCACCCCAAAGCCTAAATAAGGAAATGGTTGGGAAACTGCCAGAGGAGGCGTCAAGTATGGACTCAGCATGGAATCCTTGCGCAGCCGCAAGAGGCTTGAGCTCCTGCTACAGCAGGACTCTCCAAATTTAGCCACTTGAAGACTTGTGAACTTCAACTCCCAGAATTCCCCAGCCAGCCATGCTGTCCACAGTCCACAAGTCTTAAAGGTGCCAACTTTTAAGACCCCTGCTGGCTGGGGAGTTCTGGGAGTTGAAGTCCACAAGTCTTCAAGTGACCAAGTCTGGAGACCCCTGCTCTAGACCCATGAAACCTTGTCTGTTCATTCCCATGGAAAGGCAAGCAGATTCTTGTAACTCAGGCAGAAAACAATAAAGTGGTTTGCTCTAGCTCCGTGATGGTGAACCTATGGAACATGTACCACAGGTGTACCACGTACCACGGGCCTTCCGGAAATATCGGAAGTGCCAAAACGGGCCCATTTTTTGGCCTCCTGAGGCTGCAGAGGCTTTCCTTCAAGTCTCTGGGAGGGTAGAAACAGCCTCAAACAGGCCGAAAATCAGCTGGGAGGCGTGGGCATCCGCAGTGCAGGTAAGGGGGCGGGGTGGGTGTTGCATGGGCATGCAGGGGGGGGGGCACATTGCATTGTGGGTGCCGACACGCACATGCTTTCCGCACACCACAACAAAAAGGTTCGCCATCACTGCTCTAGCTATTTACAGGTGGCTCTGCTTGCTGGCACCTGATAGAAACCGAGCAAATGTGACTGAGCCGCAGCCAACAGGGACTCCAGAGGTCCCTCAAAGCCCAGGCGCTCTTCAGTGTGATCCATCCCTTGGCCAGAAGCTGCTGCTTGGGCGACTTCTTTCCAACCATCTTGGAATGACTGGACTCGTGGCACGAGGCCGAAGAGAACAACTCCCCGGGGCCATCCGAGCCTCTCACTCACGTGGTGCAGCTGCGGTTTCTGTAAGGTCAGGCGGTGGGTCCGGCCTCCGTAGGTGTCGCTCTTCAGCACGAACATGGTCACCTGGCCTTCGGAACTCATGATCACCACGTAGGGATCGGCCACGGCACAGTGCACGATGGGGGAGCCGAGGTCCACCGGGATGAAATGTAGCTGGTTTACTGGGGAAAGAGGCACAGACAGCTGAGGGGTTTGTGGGCTGTGGTGCTTCTGCCTGAGGGGAACATGCCACGCTCCTAAGGGGGACTGAATGGTGCCACCTCATGCCAACTTTGGGCTGCACTCCAAAGTAGGGCATGGAACTGTCCACACCAGGAGTGTCAAACTCAATGTCACTGAGGGCCACATCAGTCTTGTGGTTGACCTCAGGGGGCCAGATGGGCGTGGCCAACTGGGTGGGTGTAGCCAGCTTGATGTCATTCACTGGGTGTGGCCTACTGGGTGGGAATGGCTAGTTTGATGCCATTCCTCAAACTGCTGGCATGTTTAATCTTCACATGGGGTAGACTGGGCCGAAGCCACGCTGGCTGGCCCCTTCCATTTCCCAGGACGGTCCTGCTGGCCGGATCCCACCACATCGCGGACCAGATCCGGCCTTGTGTTTGACACCCACCATGATCTCAACTATGGCAACGTTAAGAAGTCTGGACTTCAACTCCCAGAATTCCCCAGACAGCATGACTGGCTAGGGAATTCTGGGAGTTGAAGTCCAAACATCTTAATGTTGTTGAGGTTGAGAACCCTGGATGTAGACAATTCCTCCTCTACCACTGAATTATTGAACTTCCAAAATGGGGACACCTGGAAAGGTGAGCCAGGTAGCGTTTTTCCCCTCACCTCCTTCCAGTAGGCGGATACCCAGAGGGGACACTTGGACGATGTAGCGGTTCTCGCCAATGTTGCCGGAATATACGGTGGGGCCCTGAGTGGCAAAGCCGCTGGTGTCCAGCTCCATGATCTCCTGGCCCGTCTGCAAGATCTGAGAGAGGAGAGAGAGAGAGAAGAATAACAGAGGGCAAATATTCCTAGTTGAGAGCCAGATGAGGTAGCCGTTGTCCTTGCTGAGAAGGCACATGGCCAGTGACTCTGGCAGGGATGGCTTCTCTACAGAAGCACCCTGTTAGCCAAGAGTCACCTCATGTGCTCCCAATTCAGTCCTCAATCTTTGTTGTTTCTGCTGATATCCTTAAGTCAACCCCTCACTTGCCCAAGGTGGATCTTTGGACTGCCAAGGACTTCTTGAGGAAAGGACATGCTCAGTATGTCAGGGCATCTCAAAGAGTTCATGTCCACCAAGGCAAGCCAAGCCTTCCAAACCCACCCAACCCAATCTAAGCCAAGCCAACTCAACTCCACTCAAGCCAACCCACTCTACACCAACTCAACCCAACTCAACTCAAACCAAGCCACTCCACCTCAACTCAACTCCTCAACCCAAACCAACTCAAGCCAAGCCATTCCAACCCAAACCAACTCAAGTCAAACTAAACAATTCCAACCCAATCCAAACCCAACCCAATTCAAGCCAAGGCAAGTCAGCTCAAGTCAAGAAAGCCACTCCAACCCAACCTATCCCAGCCCAATCTAATCAAACTCAACCCCTCAACTCAACCCAATCTTCTCCGACACAATCCATTCAAATTTAATCCAAACCAACTCAACTCAACCCAATCCATCCAAACCCACTCTAATCTAAGCCAATCCAACCTACATCAAGCCAAGCAAGTCACAGAGAAGCACCCACCATGGTGGAGTCTTCACGGCTCAGGATGAGGAACCCATGTCGCTTCCCATCATCCGCTGGCTCAGGTGGAGAAGGCTCCTTCTCAGTACCTTCTTCCTGAGTATCTTCTTCCTGCTAGAAAAGACACGGAGGATGCTGTCAGGGTCCACACTCCATCCCAAGATCAATAAAGAGCCCCTTTCTGACATGGTCAGAGGTGAGAATCAGCCCAGGTCACTGTATTGTATTAACAAGGCCCCACAAAAAACAATTAGGGCCCCAATTTTTGTGCCTGGCAGAGCCACTGAGGACAGAAGAGTCAAAACTCATGTGGGAGGCAGCATTAGTGAGAATCAGAATACCAAACCATCTTCAAATCTTCTTCATGGATCTCTGGAGGCCTCTTGGAGGTGAATGGGATACTAGCTGAGCCCAAGAGAACCTAGATTTTTTTCTGACCAAGCAAGCAGTCAAAGAGAGATAAAATGCCTCTCTGTTCACCCTCCCCCAGCTTTTAGGCTTCAGCATCCAGGAGTGCTGGGCTGGCATTTTCTTTCTGGCTTGAAGGGTGAGCTACCTACAACCCAAAACATGTCTAGCACAATGTCCATGGATATTCTCAGTCATTCAAATCATGGTTGTCCCAAAGGTGTTTTTTCAAGAGGCAACTGGACTTTTCTATTTTTTCTCTGAAGACGTTTCACTTCCCATTCAAGAAGCTTCTTCAGCTCTGACTGGATGATGGTGAGGAATGGAAGGATTGATACTCCTTGCAGACAGCTGGTCATCTGCATTCATTTGCATTGCCTCCAGGTGACCTCAACCCTCTCTAAAAAGGATGCAAATGACCAGCTATTGGCAGGGAGTATAAATCCTTCCATTCCCCACCATCCATTCAGAGCTGAAGAAACTTCTTGGATGAAAAATGAAACATCTTGAAAGAAAAGACCCAGAAAGTCCAGTTGCCTCTTGAAAAAGCACCTTTGGGATGTCTAGCACAACACGCTGGGACAGACTACGGCTGGCAAGCAAGCCAACATCCTGTCCTGGGAAACCTGCATATCTGTCCTCAGTTGGCAGTGGGAAGGAGAGCCAGTCAACTGACTCCATGCCCATCTATAAACCTCCAAAAGCCAAGGCTGGACGTACAGTGGCTTCCTCTGTCTTCCGGGGTGAGATCACAGTCCACATGTCGTAGCAGCCGGGCAGTTCAAAGGTCGTTACCACCTGAGGACGGATGCTTTTCTGCAAGGAAAGGAGAGGGAAACGTCGGGGTCCAGATCTCCAGAACTTAATGTTCGCAAAAGCTTCCTGCTCAGGAGTGAGACGCCTTACATTTTGTTTCAGGATATTCGTGGCTTTAAGGAATGAGGTTCACACCCTCCTAGCCCTGATGATATTACCTAGCTGGGCAATGAGACGTTTGCAAGAAAAGCACAAAGCTCAGAGAGCACTAAGGACCCTCTCCTCCTTCTCCTCCTCCTCCCAATATCCTATCTTGCTCCTCTCCTCTGAATACTGTTTCCTTCTAGCACTGATGATGCTATCTAGTTGGGTAATGAGACATCTGCAAAAAAACCCACAAAACTCAGAGAGCACCAAGGACCCCACAGTTCAATCCCAAAGTTATAAATATTCCATCAGTGCTCCAATCTTCTATGGGGCAGCCCTAAACTGTGCTGTTAATGGGGCTCGACCCCTGGCTTTCCTCCCTGGGACAGGTCTGCAGGGACTCCCCAGATGTTTCCCCTCTCACCTGCAAGACTGAGAGGGCACCGTTCTTGCCGTAGCCCGAGCACACCACAATTTCTAGATCAGGTTCAGGACTATTCTGGAACTGGAGAAAGCAAGCTGTATTAAGCAGGCTGCCTCCCTTGTAGGTTTCACACAGCAAACCCCCTCATTTCTCCAAGAATCCCCCCACAATTTTCTCAAGGACATTTAAGGACATGTAATCTTTTGCCATTTGAATCTGTTTTTTTACATGTATCATTTTTATATCTCTACATTATATTATAAGCCCCTCAGAGTTGCCTTGAACCGTGTGATGGGCAGCATATAAATTTAATAAATAATAATACCATCAAATATCCAATTTGCTCATCCCAGATCCCTGGAAGGACTCGATAGGCAGACCAAAATGCCAAATCTAGACCGAACATCTGGCTGATTGTGTGATGAACCATTTTTTCCCCCTTATTTCTAGGGACTGGAGGCTAAAACATATGATGCAGAAACTGGGCATGGCTAGCATAGTGAAGAGAAGGACCAGGGGAGACATGATAGCAGTCTTCCAATGTTTGAGGGGCTGCCACAGAGAGGAGGAGGGAGTCAAGCTATTTTCCAAAGGACCCGAAGGCCAGAGAAGGAACAACAGATGGAAACCAATCAAGGAGAAGAGCAACCTGGAATTGAGGAGAAACTTCCTAACAGTGAGGACAATTAACAAGTGGAACAGCTTGCCACATGAAGTTGTGGGTGCTTCATCAATGGAGGTTTTTAAGAAGAGACTGGGCAGTCACTTGTCTGAAATGGCATAGGGTTTCCTGCCTGAGCAGGGGGTTGGACTAGAAGACCTCCAAGGTCCCTTCCAACTCCTGTTAATCCGTTTTTCTTCCTTTTCCTTCCGAGGCCAGATAACCCCTCTCCCTCCCAAGGTGGCATCCATGTGATGTGGGGGGAGAAAGCAATCTGGAGTACCCACCTCCTCCGAGAGAAAGGCTGGTTCCCCCATGGCAGCGTTGGCGCAGGGCCCAATGTTCAGGATACTGTCGCAGACCTTCCGGAAGAGAAGAGAGAAGCATCAGATCGGCTGAAAATTTCTGATTCCCCAAGAAAAGAGGTGGAAAGCGGCATTTTTCTCTTACTTAGGAAAGCAAGGTGGGACGCCCACAGCCCTCAATGCAGAAAAAATCTCCAGCACATGTCAGAGAAAAAGGACCTTTGGGAATCAAATCAATTTAGAGGTCATCCTTGCAAGATGTTGCAATGGACAGAAATTGGAGTCGGTTGTGGAAAACTTGGTTGCAATCATGTGAGCATGGCGAGGCTGCGATGGCTGGAACTCCAAGGAATGGCTCTAAGCAACCCTTGGTGGCCTCAATAGAAGGCTCTGGGCTCAAATGCCAATCTGGTTTTGGGAGGGTCTGGGTGGCCCTTTGGGTACAGAAGGAGCCTGGGGAAATTGAGGCAGACCTACCTCAAAAGAGTAGGTGGTCAGCTGGGTGCCGGACTGGGCCTCGCTGCCATACACCTCGATCTCATCCACTTCGTCCTGAGGAGCTGACTTTCCACCTGCAAGCGACAGATTGGGAAATAGGGAACGACAGGCTCGGGTGGATGGCCTCGTCCTGTTATCATCGTTTCTTCAAGCCCCTTCCCCTCTTCTCCCCAAGCACTTTCTCCTCTTCCATTATTTGACTTGCTTCCCACCAAATAGGGCTGGACTAGATGTTTTACTGGGGTTTTTTTAATGGGTTTTACTGTTTTTATGGTTGAAAAATGTTTTTTCATGGTTTTAAAATACATGTTTTTAATTGTGAGCTTCCCAATCATTTGCTGAGATGGGTGGCTATAGAGATAGATAGATTAGATAGATAGATAGATAGATAGATAGATAGATAGATAGATAGATAGATAGATAGATAGATAGATAGATAGATAGATAGATAGATAGATAGATAGATAGATAGATAGATAGATAGATAGATAGATAGATAGATAGATAGATAGATAGATAGATAGATAGATAGATAGATAGATAGATAGATAGATAGATAGATAGATAGATAGATAGATAGATAGATAGATAGATAGATAGATAGATAGATAGATAGATAGATAGATAGATAGATAGATAGATAGATAGATAGATAGATAGATAGATAGATAGATAGATAGATAGATAGATAGATAGATAGATAGATAGATAGATAGATAGATAGATAGATAGATAGATAGATAGATAGATAGATAGATAGATAGATAGATAGATAGATAGATAGATAGATAGATAGATAGATAGATAGATAGATAGATAGATAGATAGATAGATAGATAGATAGATAGATAGATAGATAGATAGATAGATAGATAGATAGATAGATAGATAGATAGATAGATAGATAGATAGATAGATAGATAGATAGATAGATAGATAGATAGATAGATAGATAGATAGATAGATAGATAGATAGATAGATAGATAGATAGATCGATAGATAGATAGATAGATAGATAGATAGATAGATAGATAGATAGATAGATAGATAGATAGATAGATAGATAGATAGATAGATAGATAGATAGATAGATAGATAGATAGATAGATAGATAGATAGATAGATAGATAGATAGATAGATAGATAGATAGATAGATAGATAGATAGATAGATAGATAGATAGATAGATAGATAGATAGATAGATAGATAGATAGATAGATAGATAGATAGATATGGATAGGTAGATAGGTAGGTAGGTAGGTAGATAGATAGATAGATAGATGGATGGATGGATGGATGGATGGATGGATGGATGGATGGATGGATGGATGGATGGATGGATGGATAGATAGATAGATAGATAGATAGATAGATAGATAGATAGATAGATAGATATGGATAGGAAGATATGTAGATGATAGAAAGATGGATAGATATGATAGATTGATGGATGGAGAGATGATGGATGGGTGGATGGATGGATGGAGATGATAGACAGACAGAAAGACAGATAGGAATGAATAGACAGGATGTGCAGTGCAGCTGACCTTCAGGCTAGAGAACCTGATGGCAGGGAGTTCTTACTAATCTCTCAGATATCGGCACAGAGTGGGCTATTCAAGGACTACTTTCCCTCCAAGTCCACCCTATGTGTCAACAGGAGGACTCAAGAAGACCCACTAGAAGTGGGAAAGGGGAGAGGGAAGGAGAGGCTACCCCCCCCCACTAGAAGACTGACCAGAGAAACAAAAATCCTTTCTGCCAAGTGCACCGGCTCATTTGCACACAAGGAAGGATTCTCCCCACTCCCTTGCTCCCTAGACCCTACAGAGTGTGGGGGCCTTGTTCGGTCCCTTGGCTACGAATCAGGACACCCACCGGACCAGTTGGCAGACTGCTCCACGCGCTTCTTCTTCAGGGGGGGCTCTTCCTGTGAATCAAACAGAGCTGAACATTGGCAAGGAGACCCCCAAACTCCCCTTCTGCTGCTGCTGGTAGAAGCCCCCCATATGTCTCAGCAGGAAAGGCCCCAGTTCTGGAAAGTGCTCTCTCTCCAACTCTGGCCACTTTTAAGACCAGTGGACTTCAATTCCCAGAATTCCCCAGCTAACATGTGGCTAGGGAATTGGGGCAAGGACTGTGGGTATAGGGAATCCTCCAATTACGATGACGATTGAGCCCAAAATTCATGGTGCTAACTGAGACATAGCTAAGTGAGACATTGGTTAAGTGAGTTTTGTCCCATTTTGTGACCTTTCTTGCCACCGTTGTTAAGTGAATCACTCCAATTGTTCTGTTAGTCATACGGTTGTTGAGTGAATCTGAATTCCCTGATGATTTTGCTAGTCAGAGGGTCAAAAAAGGGGATCACGTTACCCCTGGGACACTGAAACTGTCATAACAACTAGACATAAGGAGTTTTTTCCCGAATGCCATCCCTCTGCTAAACAACTAATTCCCACAACGCTGTCAAATTACTTAGTAAGAGTGTGTTACTATTCTTCTTCTCATCTTTCCTAGTACCTATCTCTTCCCACTTATGACTATAACCGTGTTGCTTGGATCTTTACAATTTATATGATTTTGTTTTCCTAGTATGTTTTGATTGCATATTAGTAACCTATGTATGATTTGATTGCTTATTAGTATCCTATGACTATCACTAAGTGTAGGATCTTATGATTCTTGACGAATGTATTTATTTTTTCATTATGGACACTGAGAGCTTATGCACCAAAAACAAATTCCCAAGTGTGTCCAATCACACTTTCTATTCTACTTACATTCTATTCTGTTCTAAATATGAAGTAGTTAAATGCGTCATGCCTTGTTTTACAACTTTGTTGCCTGTTACTAAGCAAATCACTAAAGCTGTTAAGTGAATCATGCAGTCGTTAAATGAACCTGGCTTTCCGATTGACTTTGCTTGTCAGATGCCAGCTGGGTAGGTCACAAAAGGGGAATCACGTGACCCCGGGACACTGCAACAGTCCTAAGTACATGCCAGTTGCCAAGCGTGCGAATGTTAGTGACCATGGGGATGCTACAACGGTCGTAAGCATGAAAAAGCAAGCAAAAGTCCCTTTTTCCAGTGCCATTCAAACAGTCATTAAATGAACTGCTGTTAAGCCGAAGACTACCTGTACTGCGCTGAAGAGGGAGGCTTTGAGTGTAGGGCTCAGCTGTGTATGGGGAAGAGGATGGAGAGACCCCAAATGATCCCCTCACCTTCTCGGCAGAGTCCTTAGCGATGCTCATCGGGGCCTCCTGGAGCTTCTCGGTGTACTTCAGCAGAAGGGAGTTCCCCAGACGAGAGCCCAGGAACAGGTAACCGGGCTCCAAGGTAATCATCTGAGATCCAAAGGGGTGGGGGGAGACAAGGAGGAGGAAAAATCAGACTAGGCTAGAAGGGAGAGATGATTGACATGGGTCCAGGCTATTGGACTTAGAATGACTTTATTGTCACTTTGAATGCACGCTAATTGGCATACGTTGAAATGAAATTTCATTGCACGCAGTTCTCAAAAGGTCTCCGCCTCCAATATACATCACATAACCCTGGCAGAATACCTACATACCTACAAAATAATGTTTATACCCACATATAATATATGACACAGTCTGGTTCGGAGATATACATATACCTGGTGAGAAAAATGAATTTTGTGAGCTTACCAGGCAGATGGCCTAAGGAAGAAAGCGACTCCTGAATCTGGAAGTTCTGCTAGAAATATTTTGAAGCCTCCTCCCAGAGGGGAGCCACAGAAACAGACCGTGAAGTGGATGTGTGGGGTCTCTAACAATGCTTTGAGCTCTAGGCACATAGCGCTTATAGACAGAATCCTGAATAACGGGAAGCGAGCTTCCTATCATCATCTCCGCTGTCCTCACCACTCTCCGTAGGGACTTTCTATCTGAGGCACTCCAGCCACCAAACCAAACAGGAATGCAGTTTGTTAAACCGGTCTCAATTGTGCCTCTGTAAAAAGTAGCCGGGACAGAAGGCCCGTCTGAGGCAGAACAGGACAACTCAACGTGGCCAACTCGCTGTGGGACAACTTGCCATGGGACAATTTAACAAATCAATTTAATTATTTAAAGTAAATTTTTAAAAAAATTATTTTGTATTTAAGAAGGGAAGAAGGAGAGAAAATAGAAAAGCAAAAGAGAAAAGAAAGAAAGAGGAAGAAAAGAGAAAAAGAAAAAGAGAGAAAGAGAGGGATGGAAGGAGAGAGAGAGAGAAAAAGAGAGAAAGAGAGAAAGAAAGAAAGAAAGAAAGAAAGAAAGAAAGAAAGAAAGAAAGAAAGAAAGAAAGAAAGAAAGAAAGAAAGAAAGAAAGAAAGAAAGAAAGAAAGAAAGAAAGAGAGAAGGAAAAAGAGATTGAGAGAGAGGAATGGAAGGAGAGAGAGAGAGAGGCTCATCAATCCTATCAATTGATCAGTCAATCAATCAATCACCCTCCCAGCCCAGATGGCCACTGCCGGGCTGAATGGCACTTACACAGGTGGTGAGGACACTGGCCGCTGCCTTGTCAAAATGGAAGGACCGGACACTTCGCATGCCGTCCGTGATGAGGGTCAGCACGTAGCTGGAGGAAGAAATGGGAGATGAGGATGGCAGCCCCTGACCCATGAGCAGAATGCAGACTGGACAGTTTCTGCTCCATCACTCCACAAGAACAGTGTGTGTAGAGAGCACAAATACAGCTGGGACTGACGTTGTGTGTGGGGGAAGCAGGAGGCTCAGTTATGGGTTCCCTGGGGCTCTTAGCTAGGTAACTTCATCAATGCTAGAAGGCAGTGGGGTTTGCAGCGAGGAGGAGGAGGACTGTGCCTTGGTGGTGCAGGCTGTTAATCATCTAGCACTTAGTGCAAGCTGCCTGCAATTAGTGCAGGCTCGAATCCCACCAGGCTCAAAGTTGACTCCGCCTTCCATCCTCTCAAGGTAGGTAAATTGAGGACCCAAAGATTGTTGGGGGCAGTAAGCTGACTTTGTAAAAATGCCGCTTGGGGGGGGGGGGGGGGGGGTCAAAAGCCCTAGTAATAAGCAGGCATATAAAATGGAATGAAGGCTATTGCTGAGCACTTAGCATGGTGCTCCTTAGACTGTAAGCCACCCCGAGTCTCTGGAGAAGGGTGGCATATAAATTGGATTAAAAAAAAAAATGCTCTCTGAGTTGGGGTGTTTTCTGGTAGATTTCATTACTCAAATAGACATCATCATCATCATCAGTAGCACCAGTAGCACTGATGATGATATCTAGTCAGGTAATGAAATGTCTGCAAAAAAACCCAAAAAACCACCATTGGCCGGGCACTGACTTTTGGCTGTGGGAGGGCCAACCCAAGCCTTACATCTCCCCTCCTTTCAGCGAGATCACCATCTTGTCGTAGGAGATGAAGGTCGCCTGGGCACAGTCCAGGGTGATTTTGACTCCTTCCTGGAACCCTGCAAGAAGAGAAGCAGTTATGAGCAGTGGAGCAGCAGCTGCTCCCTTTGGCCATCTCTCCAAAGGGAGATCGGCAGTTGAGAAATATGGCTTACAAATAAATAAATACAACCAGTCGGACTCTGTGCTAAAGTTGGCAACAACCGTTTCGTTTCCTGGCTCTGGCAAAAGCAAAGAAGCTAAAATCCTCAGTTTCTCATGTCCCAAAGCGGCTTTTTAAAAAGCAACTGGGCTTACTTGGGGTTTTTTTCTTGGAAATGTTTTGCTTCTCATGCTGGAAGCTTCTTCAGAAAGCGAAACGTTTTCAGAATAATAGAGTTGGAAGTCTTCTAGTCCAAGTCCGTGGTGAGGCAGGAGACCCTATACTAGGGGTGGCTAACCTTTTGGGGGCTTCTGTGCCAAAAATTGTGTGCGCTCGCTTGCGTGCCAGCACCCAGAAGGCAATGCGCACTGGGTCCCCTCCCCGAGCATGCGTGCGCGATTCCCCCATCCCACCCCCTTACCTGCACTGCACATGCGCGCACCTCCCAACTGATTTTCAGCCCGTTTAAGGCTGTTTTTGGCCTCCTGGGGGCTCAAGGGAAGCCTCTGCAGCCTCAGGAGGCTGAAAACGGGCCTGTTTCAGCGCTTCTGGTATTTCCAGAAGGCCCGTTTTTCGGCCTGCAGAGGCTGCAGAGGCTTCCCTCGAGCCATTGAGAGGCCGAAAATCAGCTGGGAGGCACGTGCATGTGCAGTGAAGGTACGTTTGGCTGGGGCTCGCGTGCCTGCACCAATGGCTCTATGGGCCAATTGTGGCATGCGTGCCATAGGTTCGCCATCATGGCCCTAAACCAGTGATGACTAACCTTTTCAGCACTGAGTGCCCAAAGCATGCGTGTACGTGCATCCCCAAAATACAATGTGTGTGCGTCCCCCGGGCATGCACCCTGCCCCTCCACATGTCCCTCCCCCCCGCACATGCGAGGCAGAGACCCGAAGATCAGCTGGCCGGTGGGAGGCGTGTACGCACGTGTGGCGGAACTGAGCTGGGCAAAGGCTGGCGTGCCCACAGAGAGGGCTCTGCGTACCACCTGAGCACCCATGCCGTAGGTTCACCATCACAGCCCTATACTATTTCAGATAGAACAACGAGAAAGTCCACTTGCTTCCTGGAAAAACACTTTGGGGATAACCACAGCCTAGATGATTGAGAATCTCCACAGACTGTAGCCTGTATGGCGAGAGTTGGGATGCATTCCAATGACTCTGACTCTCTGCCTACCCAAATTTTCATTTTGACTGAAGGAAGTTAGTTGGATGAGTAACAAAATGGCTTAGATTTGATAAACTTTGGTCCAGATTTTCTAAAGGTGCTTTTTCAAGAGGCAACTGGACTTTTCTTGTTTTTTCTTTGAAGATGTTTCCCTTCTCTTTCAAGAAGCTTCTTCAGCTCTGGCTGGATGGTGGGGAAGGGAAGGATTTATGCTCCTGGCAGAGAGCTGGTCATTTGCATACTTTTAGAGGGCCCTTGAGGCCACTTGAAGGCACCACTCTGTTGACCCCAAGGACA
The DNA here is from genome assembly GCA_023653725.1 of Bungarus multicinctus. Classification (NCBI taxonomy): domain Eukaryota; kingdom Metazoa; phylum Chordata; class Lepidosauria; order Squamata; family Elapidae; genus Bungarus; species Bungarus multicinctus. Next base: position 96,824,423 of record CM042846.1, read on the forward strand.
AAGATAAACTTCTAAGTGGCCTCAAGAACTCTAAAAGGATGCATATGACCAGCTGCCTGCCAGGAGCATATAATCCTTCCGTTTTCCCACCATCCAGTCAAAGCTGAAGAAGCTTCTTGGATGAGAAGCGAAACGTCTTCAAAAGAAAAAAAAAAACAAGAAAACTGCAGTTGCCTCTTCAAAAAGCACCTTTGGGACAACTCTGACCTGGATGACTGAGAATCTCCATCGACGCTTGGTTCAAGTGCCATGATGTCACTTTTTGAGATGCTTTTCAAAAATGATTCCACCTCCAGAGCTACCCAGTAGCATCTATCCATGGTCGTTACGGGAGGAACAGCAGAAAGACAGACAGACAGACAGACATGTACTTAGCGGGAAGACGGTGGTGCCATTGGTGAGGCTGTTGAGTGACACGCCATACGGAGGCACGCTTTGGTTCAGGTAGAGCAAAGAGTTCACTGCAAAGATCACAACACCTCCTGGAGGGGGAAGGAGAAGAGGCAGAGGAGAGAGGGAGGAAACAACTCCCTTCTTACACATCCCACAGTCATAACAACATGCGTGATTCCCCTTCAAAATTCTGCACCAAAAAGCCGCTTCTGTTTGCAATTTCCAACTACTGATCAGTGCTCCACATCTGGAGTTTCCAACCAGGAAGCTCTGCAGTGCCAGAACATCTGGAGGGAGTCTGTTTGAAATACGTCCAGATGCCAACCTCCACACCAGCCTTCCCCTCCCCCACCCCACGAAGCCAGGAAGGGCTACTCCGCTCACCAATGGGCTTGGGCACTGCCAGGGCCTGCGTGCAGTCAAAGGGCAGGTTGCTGAGGGACCAGATGACCGGATGGACCTTCTGCATGATGTTGAGGGAGATGGCCACGATGCTGCACGTGTCCTGGCGCACAGCCACTCGCCTGCGGAGAAGGAGAGACGATGAAGCGCTTCCCACCTAAAGGAGGAAGGCCATTAGAAGCCGGAATGGACAGGTGAGGGGAGAGAATGAGGAAGGGCTGTGGGTGGTCTCAGATCAAAAAACGAAAAAGGAAGAAGTGCATCCTGTGCTTATTTTACAGATAAACAGTACAGATGAACACGATGCTCAAAAACTGGCCTTCTCTCTTTCATGCTGTCAAGCCTGGGTTTGAAATAAGGATTCAGTTGGTGTAAAGATTTAATGAAAAGAAGGACATGTGGTGACATGATGGCAGTCTTTCAGGATCTAAGGGACTGCCCCAAAGAAGAGGCAGTCCAGCTATTCTCCAAAGCCCCTGAAGGCAGGACAAGAAGCAACAGATGGAAACCCATCAAGGAGAGAAGCAACTTGGAATTAAGGAGGAATTTCCTAACAGTGAGGACAATTAACCAGTGGAACAGCTTGCCTCCAGAAGTTGTGAATGCTACAATACTGCAAGATTTTAAGAAGAGATCGGAGCAACGTTGTTCTGAAATGGTATAAGGTCTCCTGCTTGGACTTGAAGATCTCCACGGTCCCTTCCAACTCTGTTATTCTATTTGTGATTCCTATTTGTGGTCATCCCCTTTAAAGCCTTTCCTGGCATGGGGTCCAGGTGATCTGAGGAAGGATCTCATCCATCTCATCCACACTGGCAGAAGGAGTATCAGTAGATCCCTTCCGTCGAGGAATTGCAACTGGTGGGGTCCAGAAGGGCCTTCTCTGTGGTGGCTCCTACCCTTTGGAAGATCTGCACCTATCCCGTCCCTGCTGGGAGAGGTTGAAGACCTGGTTCTGCTGATTGGCTTGGGAGCCCGATGGGGGCAGGTCATACTGAAATAGTTAGCGGACTAAACAGAAGATCCCAGATCCACTCTGCACTGGTTCTTTTTATCCACTGGAATGTTCATGTAAAGGTTTTAACTTTTTAATGCCCTACATTTTGATATTTTAAACCTTTGTTTTTAATTTTGTTATCTATGGTATTGGAAGCCACCCAGAGTCGCTTGATAGTGAGATGGGTGGCATACAAATTTAATAAATAAATAACAACCCCGCATGAGCCCAACATTTCCATTGTTAAGCAAGGCAGCTGTTAACTGAGTTCTGCCTCATTTTACGATTTGTTTGCTCGTTACTAAGCGAATCACTGAAGCTGTTAAGCTAATCATGTGGCCAAGAGTGAATGAAGAGGGAGGGAGGGAGGGAGAGGTGGAGGGGGAGAGAGGGAGAAAAAGAGAGCCCTGGGCCCTCTGTCAGCCCTCAGATGGAGTCAACAGCCCTCAGGTCTGGAGGTGGCTAATGAGGAAGAGAAGGAACAGCTGGGTCCAGTGCCAGATGCGTGGATGCACAGAAGGCAGAGGAGAGGAGAGCAGTGGAAATCTATCGGCTTGTCCTTGGGATGGAAAAGCCACCGCTGCTATTGAAGCCCCACCCTAACTCTGGGGATACAAGGCAGGGGGCGGAGATGAATAGGTGTGGCAGACAACTACTCATCTCCCTGCCAGACACACTTGTTAGCTTGCAGTGAGAGAGAAACTTTTTGCCAGGGCTGCCACTGCTGGCGCTCCAAATAAAAGAAACCCTACAGAGGGTTTGTCGTGTTTGGGAAGTTGGGTCAGAACACAACGTAAGTTGAGGACTGCCTGTACAACTGAATGAGTGATGGACACTCACGAAATGTGCAAGGCACAAAAGGAGGAAAGCGTGTGGTGTTTGTGCAAAAGGCAGAAACAGAAACTTTGGCAACTGTCCCCTGGAGTGCCAGGCTACCCACAGCTTAGCCGTGGCAGCACGAAAAGCAGAGGGAGGAGGCGGACAGAACGTACCCCGGCCAAGTCTGGTTGGGCTCATAGAGGATGAGCAGGGTGGGCTCGTAGTAGCCGTAGAGGAACTGCATGTCGATGATGTTCAACAGCTTCTCGTCCAGCTCCCTCACGTCGATAATGTAGCTGGGCAGGAAGCTAGACTTCTGGCTGCAGAGAGGGAAAAAGAGGGAACGCAGCCATTAACAGGATGCCAGAGATACCCTGGGGGAGGACACAAGGCGCCCCCTCCCCAGGCAGACCATAGACAGACATCCAGACTCAGCCTTAAGGGCCCCAAAACAGCCTCTCTCCAGCCTCAGGAGGCAACGGATTCCATCTCCCCAAACGGAGTGGAAAAGCAGATTTAAAGAAGGAAGCAAACCGGTGGATGGGCCAGTCTTAACAGTTTATTTATTGGGTTTGATAATTAAACAAACTCTGAAATACACAAATAATCTACAGTAGTTAGTAGATGACTAGATAGCTCTAAAGTTTGCCCAGCCAGTAGGAATCTCATGAAAACTAATTCTAGTTTAATTTTCTTTTATTTTTCTTTCCTTGTGCCATTAATTTCTTGATGTTACCATAGGTAATTTTGTATGATTTACAGCCATACTGACTTATGGCCAGATTGATTAAATTGTACACTGCCCAGAGCTCCTTTCTGAGGGTGATTGATAGTTAAAAAGTGTGATAGAAATAAAATAAAATAACAAATAACAAAATAAAATAAAATAAAACAACAAAATAAAAAATAAAAACAACAAAATAATGGAATAAGATTAAAATAAATTTAATAAAATAAATAATAAAGTAAAATAATAATAAAATAAATAAAATAATTGAGCCCAGAATTACTGTCATAAATTGTGCCAGTTATTAAGTGGTTCATCACAGGGCTGCTCCCGATTTTACGATATTGTTTGATTCTGTTGTTAAGCGAATTTTTCTGCAATGGGCATTTTTTTTCTCCAGAAACCAGAAAAAGCCAGTTTCAAGCAAAAAACATAGTAAGTTGTGGTCACACGACAGTGGGACACTGCAAACAATTGTAAACAAGTGCTATTTTCCAGACACCCAAAAGGCTTGCCTTACCCTTCGCCCACCACTCCTTCGTGCTCATCCGTCAGGGTGTCTCTGCGGAAGGGCAGGACCACCAGCCGCGTGCCGTAGATGAGCATGACGGCGCAGCGCCCGTCTGGATCCACCCGCACTTTGGGGATGTGGACGTTCTGCACAAAGCCGTCCTGAAGAAAGACGCAAGCACCCACTGATTTATTTTCATTTAGCCTATGGCCGTGATGGCGACCCTATAGCACGCGTCAATCTGTCTTCTAGTCCAACCCCCTGTATACCATTTCAGACAGTCATTCAATCAATCAGAATAGAGCTGGAAGGGACCTGGGAGGTCTTCTAGTCCAGCCCCCTGGTCAGGCAGGAAACCCTGCACCATTTCAGACAAATGGCTGTCCAGTCTCTTCTTGAAAACCTCCAGCACTGGAGAACCAGCAACTTTTGAAGATCGTCTAGTCCAGTGGTAGGGAACCTTGGCTCTTTTATCACTTATGGACTTCAACTCCTAGAATTCCTGGAGGAGCTATAAAAAGTTCCCCATCCCTGGCCTAGTGGTTTTTCAGTTGTGAGGGAAATCAATTTTTGATTTGAATGGGATGGTTCAATATACAAATGTCCTAATTTTTACTTGAATGATCAATATTCTTTATATGTCCTACATTTGTATATTAAACAGTCCCATTCAAGTCAAAAATTGATTTCCCTCACAACTGAAAAACCACTAGGCCAGGGATGGGGAAACTTTTATGGCTCACTCAGGAATTCTGGGAGTTGAAGTCCATCAGTGATAAAAGAGCCAAGGTTCCCTACCGCTGATCTAGTCCAACCCGCTACTCTGGCAGGAAATCCTATACAGTTTCAGACAGATGGTTGTCCAGCTCTTCTTGAAAACTTCCAGAGTTGGAGCATTCACAACTTCTGGAGGCAAGCTGTTCCACTGGTTAATTGTCCTCACTGTTAGGAAATTCCTCCTTAATTCCAAGTTGCTTCTCTCCTTGATGGGTTTCCATTTGTTGCTCCTTGTCCTGCCTTCAGGTGCTATAGGGAATAGGTTAACCCCCTCTTCTTTGGGGAAGCCCCTCAGCTATTAAAAGACTGCTATCTTGTCACCCCTGACTAGTCTTGAGAAAAGAAGGACTTTTTAAAAAAGTTTTGGGAAAACCTTTCCTCTCGACTGTCTTGTAGAGAAGTTCAGCTTCTCCCCCCAAAGTCCCTGGGGGCCTAACCATTCTACGCCACGCTGCCTCTTCATCTGATATCAGATTACAAACCTTCGGACTCATACCTTCAGCTCTGGCTCTTCAAAGTAATGAAGGGAAAGTGTTTTCAGATCGTGGGTGCCAGGATCGTACTCAACCACCGAGAGCTGAGAGATAGGAAATAGGGAATTAATGACCAAGCCCACCCGTCTTTCGTTCCATTTCCTTCAATGTAAGAATTTCAGAAATCACACAATTAATTCCTGCCAGGCAAAAAGACCCTTGGGGGCCCATGAGGGATGGAGATGTTCTTAAAAAAACTCTATGTCCTCCAGAGTTCCTGTATTAGTGTGGATGGGAAGCACAGAAATTAGATAAGATAGATAGATAGATAGATGATAGATAGATAGATAGATAGATAGATAGATAGATAGATAGATAGATAGGTAGGTAGGTAGGTAGGTAGGTAGGTAGGTAGGTAGGTAGGTAGGTAGGTAGATAGATAAAGACAGATGATAGATATCATAGATGATAGATGATATGGTAGACAATATAGATAATAGATAACAGATAGATAATAGATATGATAAATGATAGAGATGATAGAGATAGATGATAGAGATAATAAATAATAGATATTAAAGACAATATAGATAACAGATAGATAATAGATATGATAGACAGATGATATAGATAGGTAGATAGATGATAGATAGATAGATAGATAGATAAAGATAGATAGATAGATAGATAGATAGATAGATAGATAGATAGATAGATAGATAGATAGATAAAAATACTCAGTGATTCATTTCTGAGCAAGAGCTCTTAAACCCTGGGGCTGTCCCCTCCCTCTTCCAGAAACAGAGGCCTCCCAATAGTTTGGCTTTATTCTGTCTCTCGTCACAGACAGACAGACAGACAGACAGACAGACAGACACAGACACACACAGACACACACACACACAGAGCCACAACTGACCTTGGCATCCTTGAAGCTGAGCAGGAGCGCGTCCCTTTTGGCCCCTGCGAGCTGCACGCTGGCCATAGACATGACGTTCCCGAAGAAGGAGAAGGAGGCCACCAGCTCCAACTTCTCCCGGTGGCCTCTGCCTTCTGTGCAAGGAAACGAATTAGATTCCGACACAGACAAACGGAGATTTAATATCGTAAGCCGCCCAGGGCTACTCCCTGTGGTAAGATGGGCAGCCACTCAATTGGATAAATAAATATCAAAGTCAGAATCAGAACAGAGCTGGAAGGGACCTTAGAGGTCTTCTAGTCCAACCCCCTGCTCAAGCTGGAGATCCTGTACCATTTCAGACAGATGGCTGCCCAATCTCTTTGAAAAGAGACTGCTTTGAAAAATAGGTTGACTCCCCCTCCTCTTTGGGTAGGTTAACTTATTGGCAGCCCCTCAAATCTAGAATATTGCTATCATGTCCCGCTTGGTCCCTCTTTTCTCTAGAAGAATACAGGTAGTCCTTGAGTTACAACAGTTCATTTAGTGACCAAAGTTGCAACAGCAGAGACAGTTGTAATATCCCGTAGTCATAATTTACATTCAGACGCTTGGCAATCGATTCATATTTATGACGGTCACAGGGTCCTGGGATCACATGATCCCCTTTTGCAAAGTCAACTGGGAAGCCAGATTCACTTAACAACCGTGTGACAAGCTTAACAATGGCAGCGATTCGCTGAACGACCGTGGCAAGAAAGGTCGTAAAATGGGGCAAAACTCACTTAACAAAAAAAATTTGGGGCTCTCCATTGTGGTCGTAAATTGAGGACTACCTGTGTTTCAACACATGCTCCCTGCAGCCACTGAGTCCCCGTCAGCATGAAACAGACTTTCACCAACTCTGGATTTGCATCGGAGTACAAATTGGATTCCAGGTTCTTACCAGGGCAAAACGTGCCTCTGTAATACAGGTAGTCCTCGACTTACAACGGTTTATTTAGTGGCCGAAGTTACAGTGTCATTGAAAAGAAGCGACTTGTGGCCGTTTTTCACTCTGACGATCATTGCAGCATTCCCAGGGTCACGGGATCAAAATTCGGACGCTTGGCAACTAACTCGTCTTTACGACGGTCGCTGCATTCCGGGGGGTGGGGTCATGGGATCCCCTTCTCTCACCCTCTGACAAACTAAGTCAGTGTGGGAAGCCAGATTCGCTTAACGACCATGGCAAGAAAGATCGTAAAATGGGACAAAACGTACTTGACGATTGCCCCGCTTAACGATGGAAATTTCGGGCTTAATTGTGGTCGTAAGTCGAGGACTACCTGTACAGGGCCGGCCCTGGTGTAGTCCTGCCTTGAACCCCTAATCTCTCTCCACTGCATTTAACTGACCACAGATTCAAGATCGGGGTGTTAAGAGCATAGAGCTAAAGGGAGAGGAAGGGTGATGAGGACCCCCTCTAGCCAGTTGTCCCAACTTGTCTGCTCTGACGGACTCTGGCTCCCCGCGGCTTTGGCCCCGAGGTTTCTGGCCCTTCCTCTTAATGGATGACGATGCACGCAGCTGCACCCGAGACCCCCCTGAAGTGGGATGGAGTTTGCTTTGGAGGGTTCAACGGTCAGAAATTACTGGCTGCCCCCAAAGTGGATTGGCCCCCTCCCCACAATTCCTCAGTGGCTTCAGCAGAAGCAGCCAAGGGTCCCCAGACCCACAATAAACTCCAGGACATGCCGAAAGGAAATTCCCAAAGGGCCAGCGGCTTTGGAAAGAGCGTCCGGCTGAGTGGACACAAGCTGAGGGCGACAAGGCCGAGCTTGGGCAGCAAGTGTCCTTCAGAGCTGCTTCTTGCCCCTGAACCCCATTTCCCAGGGTTCTCTTCCTGCAGCCCAGGTTCCCCTTCCCCACTCACCTGTGTTCCTGTCACTTTTGGTAGTGCTCTAGAAGAGAAAAGGACGATCATCAGTGCTGCAGGCTCACAACCACAGTCACACCAGCCTCCTGCCTTCCCTCCCCGCCACAGCCCAGTCCAGACATTAACAGATAAGGGCCGTGATGGCGAACCTATGGCACGCGTGCCACAGGTGGCACACAGAGCCATTTGCGCCGGCACGCGAGCTGCAGGCAAACTTACCTCACTGCACATATGCACGCCTCACAGCTGATTTTTGGGCAGTTTGAGGCCTTTTTCGGCATCCCAAAGGCTTGAGGAAGGCTTCTGCAGGCTTCTGCAAGCCGAAAACTAGGCCCGTTTTGTCATTTCCGGTATTTTTGGAAAAAGAGGGGCCTGGTTTTCAGCCTACAAAGCTTGCAGAAGTCTTCCTCAAGCCTCTGGGAGGCCGAAAAAGGCCTCAAACCGGCCGAAAATCAGCTGTGAGGCACAGTGCAGGTAAGGGGGTGGCAGGGGTGGGAATTGCGCACGGATGTGTAGAAGGCATGGGGATGCGCACATTGCCTTCTGGGTGCTGGCCTGCGAGCGTGAGAGTGCAAGGGCGCACACAATTTTTGGCACAGGAGCCCCCAAAGGTTAGCCACCACTGGGTTAGGGAGAAAGCTGGAAACCTCACTGTACAGGTCATCCTCACTTACCAACTATCTGTTTTAGTAAGCATACCAACTTAAAAAGGAGATTTGCAACTGGTCCTTGAATGTGTGTGGTTTTTGCAGTGTTCCCCACAGTCACGTGATCGTGACCCAGGCGCCTGGCAAGTGGCACACATTTAGGATAGTGTCCTGTGGTCCACGTGACCGCCATCTGCAATCTTTACCAAGCAAGGTCACCGGGGAAGCCAGCGGGAAATCACAAGTCATGTTAACATCTTGTTTAACGATCCCCAGCGAATTGTTTTAAGGACTGCAATTGGAACTGATGTGATAAGTTGGTGCATTCAAGTGATGTCACAGTTGGCAACTGCACTGCTTAGCAACAGAGTTGCGGTCCCAACTGTGGTCAATACAAGTAGTCCCTGACTTACAACTACAATTGAGTGCAACATTTCTGTGGCTAAGCAAGACAGTTGTGAGTTTTGCCCCACTTTGTCCTTTCTTGCCACAGTTAAGTGAATTATTGCAGTTGTTAAGTTAGTAACATGGTTATTAAGTGAAACTTGCTTCCCCACTGACTTTGCTTGTCAGAAGGCCACAAAAGGAGATCACGCCACCCCAGGACACAGCAACCATCGTAAATATGAACAAGTGCCAACATCCAGCTATTGAACATGTGACCGTGGAGATGCTGGAGTGGTCATAAAGTGTGAAAATGGTCATAAGTCATTTTTTCAGTGCTGCTCTAACTTCCGACGGTCACTAAAAAGCTGTTGTAAGTTGGGAACTACCTCTGAGGATTATCTCCAGAAACCAAGGTTCCATAAGGCACTCCAGCATCCTAGAGTTTCCCCCAACCCAGTCGTACCCTCAATCCCAGCTTGGCCACTTCAGTTCCAGGTTCCCTATTTGAGAAGGTCCACACAACACCATTCTCCCTCAAAGGCTTTTTAACGATGGGGATACACAAAAGCAATGAACCGTCCTCGATTCCACAACCAACGAGTTAACCCTTATAAGCATGGGATCTGTAGTACCTCAGAGTCATGGTTGAGCCGGTAAACGTACAGCTGCGAGGTTCCTGCCATCACCAAGTTGCGTTCAGAGTTAGAGAAGAAGTTGCAGTACATGGAGAATTCCAGCCCGGTGGGAGGGTGGGCTTGCTTGTATACGGCGTACATCTTGGCCCCCTCCCTAAAGGAAAAAAACAACAACAACTCAGGAAGCTACAAAGGAACGGAGTCTCCACTGGAAAGTCTCGGTTGGGGGAACCTTAGCGAGTGACGCTTGTTCTGACCATCGCCCAGCTGGACTACTGCAAAGGCCTCTGCATGGGGCTTCCCTTAAGGCCACTTGGCTACTACACTCAGTGCAAAATGTCTATGGATATTCTCAGTCATTCCAGTCCTGCTTGTCCCAAAGCTGTTGCTTTCCAAAGGCAACTGGACTTTATTGCTTTTTTTTTTTCCCCTTGAAAATGTTTTGCTTTTCATCCAAGAAGCTTTTTCAGTTCTGACTGAATGGTGGAGGGTGGGGGGAATGGATTATAAGAAATAAAACAATATAAAAAACAATCCTTTCATTTCCCACCAGTTAATCAGAGCCAAAGAAGCTTCCTGGATGAGAAGCAAAATGTTTAAAAAAACAAACAAAGAATAAAGTCCAGTTGACTTTTTGAAAAAGCGTCTTTGGGTCAATGCAAAATGCAGCAGTCCAGTAGGGTTCAAGTGCTGGTTTTAGCCTACAATGCCCAGCAAGGCCTGGAGATGGACCAGTTCAGTCACCAGATGGGTCCACCAATGGAAGGAAGCACGTCAGGAGAAGCTACTGGTTGTTGTCCTTCCACATTAGATGACCTGCAAGGTCCCTTCCAACTCTGTTAATCTGTATCTATTAGAGAGAGAAGAGATGCCCCCATATTAGACAATCACTTAGCGGGGAGTCCCACTGATCTTGAGGAGATGGGCTGTTAACAAAGGGGAAATATAAACCGACAAAGGTTTGCAGAGATTCTCCATCATCCAGGCCACAGTTGTCCTAAAAGAAAAACCCAAAGGCAACTGGACTTTTTTGGGTTTGTTTGTTTTTTTGAAAATGTTTAGCTTCTCATCCAAAAAGCTTTAGTTCTATCTGATCGGTGGGCAATGAAAAGCTGTTTCCCCCCCTTTTCTTCTATGTATTCTCAACCCAGATGGCTACAAAGATTATAAATCCATTTTTCACCAGTCAGTAAGAACCGAAGAAGCTTTTTGGATGAAAAGAGAAATGTTTTCAAAGAAACAACAACGAAGTCCAGCTGCTTTTTGGAAAAAGCACCTTTGGGATAAACCACCATCCAACCAACCAAATGACGAATGTATCTTTTCTTTTATGTAGACTGAGAGCATTTGCACCAAGAAAATTCCTTGTGTGTCCAATCACACTTAGCCACTAAAAAATTCTATCTATCTAAATAAATAAATCTTCCCCAACAGGTGAAAATAAGGCTCCTCCAGGTAGCCTTTTAATTACTTAGGATGGGACTTCTCTGGTCCAAGACACATTTAACCTTTTTTATGACTCCATTTATTACTATTGTTATTATTTGTTGTTATTATTATTATTCATGCAGTCAGCTAGATGTTCAAACTGGGTTTGGCTTTTTTTTTTTCTATCTATCAAGTCCTTACCGAGAACCTAGGATAGGATAGGCAGATCTGGATGTGCGACATCGTTGCAGGATGGAAACTGTATTATTATTATTATTACCATATTATTATCTCTTTTATTCATTAAACATGAAACTCAAGTCAACTTAACATTTTAAAATGTATCACAAATAACAGTGACTGGCGCTTTGGTATGGGTTGCTGCCAGGATCCTAGGTACCAACCAAATTATTATTATTATTATTGTACACAAAAATGACAATATACACAGCAAACGAGATAACCATGCTGGTTTTCGTATCACCAATCACTAGTCGAACCCTTCCCAACTGTTTAGGACTGCGTGATGTATCGGCGGATTATGTGAGCAGATCCCAGTAAGGTGGCCTTCTGCAGCTGACCAATGATGATCTTGTCAGCGCCAATTGTTTTTAAGCGCTTGCCTGGGTCTGTAGGCACAACACCCAGTATGCCCATTACCATTGGAAGCACCTGCACTGATTTATGCCAGAGTCTCTGCAATTCGATTCTCAAATCCTAATATCTGGTGACTTTTTCAAGTTGTTTCTCGTTGATTCTGCTGTCACCAGGTAGGGCAATGTCGATGATTTCACACTTTTTTCTTCTCCACAATCATGGTATCTGGTTTGATTGCTTATTGTACCTTATGACTATTATTAAGTGTGGTACTTAATATGATTCTTGACTCTTGACGAATGAATCTTTTATATACACTGAGAGCATCTGCACCAAGACAAATTCCTTGTGTGTCCAATCACACTTGGCCCATTAAAAACAAAAGAATTCTTCTTCTACTACTACTTACTACTACTACTACTATTACTGTGTTACATTATTGTCTCGTAGACACTTTGTTTTTCTCAGCTACAGAATTGCAGCAGTGGCTAAAACTACGTAAATAAATAATCCAGAGTTCCAGGACAGCATCCTGAAATGACTAGAAAAATGGAAAAATAAAAAATAAAAAATGCAGCTCCGAGGCTTTCCCTAAACAAGCATCTTCAGGCTGGGTTCACACGTGTTTATATCGTGTCTATTGGAGGGGGTGACCCTTTGAGAGCTGTATGCCACAAAATTTTCATTTTAATGCATGCCTATTAGTGTACATTCAAAGTGACCATAAAGTTATTCCAAATCTTAGCTAAGGAACCCAATTAACCCCTTTGGGGAGTTCACAGGAGGCCCTCAATCGAAATAACTGGAGTTTGTGTTAAAATATATCGTGAATTTAAAACGTTTTAAGGATTAGAAATTGTGGGGATTTTGAGACATAATCCCAGGATTGACTAACTTTTGTTCATATTTGGTCTGATCAGTAGTTCTGGATATTTGGGATATTTAAATTATGGTGGAATAATGAGTAATTTTAAAAATATTAAATATAAGTGACTTAATAGGGGACAATACATACATGGTTGAAAACAAACGTTATTTATGCTTAAATGGATGAATGGAAAAAATGAGAAAGAACTATAAAGAGAAGATGGAAAATAAGGATTATATATACTTATTTGTATTAGCATTGTTTAAAAAGGACGTTGACCCAGTCAATACATTGTCCACAAAATATGTATGGTGTGAAAGGAAAACTGTAAAAAAAACATGAATTTTTTAAGATATATAAAAGAAATAACTGGAGTTTTTGAGAGGCACAAGACGAGAGCCCCCCCCCCCCCCCCCCAAACTTGGGATGTTCACGGGTTCAGGCATCCCTACGACCCGTAAACTGAGCCGGGCACAGGAAGCTCTCCCCCATTTGGGCTCAGCACCATGGGTCTTCCTTTGCAAAGCAGGGATGAGAGAAAGAAATGAGAGAAGGGGAGGGTGGGGCGGAGAGTTCATACGTGCTAATCGCGAGTATTTAAACCCGGGTTCGTCAATGAATCAAGAACCTTCTTTGCGGAACCCCCGCGAGGGCGCCCCAGACCATGTACAGAGTGCCTTTTCTTGCCTCCGAGGGGGGAAATGTAACCGAAAAGAGGGGGTTCTGTCAACTGGAGCACGTCGGAGCCCCCAGCCCAACCCGCCAAAACCGTCGGGCGCAACATTTACCTCAGAGCCCCTCACCGGCGGGAGCAGCGGGAAAAGCACTCCGGGCGAAGCAAGGAAGAGGCATCGAGACGGGAGGCTAGAGCGGAGACAGAGCGGGGAAGGGGCGTGGCCACGAGCCCGGAGGGGGAGAAAAGGCGGCGGGGACCAGAGGAAGGGCGGAGATTGAGGCGCCCGCGGGTGGCTTCGGTTCGCCTCCGTCTGATTGGGCAGCGGGAAAGGAGAAGGCGTCCTAATGGGGATGGACGATTGCTGCGGTGGAGGACTTCAACTCCCAGAAGGCTTTGCTACGCATGTGCAGTGACGCAGAAGTCGAATAAGTTTTAGAACAGGGCTGTGCAAACTTGACTACTTGAAGACTTGGTGGACTTCAACTCCCAGAATTCTCATTTCTGGGAGTTGAAATCCACCAGTCTTCAAGTGGTCAAATTTGAACAGCCCTGCTATGGAGCAGGAAGATGCCAGGCTGGGTAGTGGGTTCGAGTCTCTTGCCTGAAAAGCTGCATTGAGGCTGGAGCAACTCTGTCCATGAAATTAGTTCGACCCTGAGAAGGACAGAAAAGGGCTTTCCTTTCACTTGAAATTTATTGTCACATCCTAACGTGCTTCTGAGCATGTGCAGAGTGTTTTTGCTTTGGCCCCTGCAAAATTGCTTTTATAGGTGTCCTCTTTCCCCACAAGGCTGCATTGGGGAAAACCGACCACCCAGAGGCAAAGCCTCCCCCACAGGAAGCCATTAGGTGACAGGGAGAAGGTACAGGAAGGACAACCCCACAAAAAACGTTACTAGGTAATATCAGGGCTAGAAAGGAGGAGGAGGAGGACTGTGGGGTCCTTGGTGCTCTCTGAGCTTGGTGGTTTTCTTGCAGACATTTCATGACCGAACTAGAGAACATCATCAGTGCTAGAAGGGAGTGGGGTTTGTAGAGAAGAGAAGGAGGAGGAGGAGGAGGGTCCTTGGTGCTCTCTGAGCTTGATTGTTGTTGTTGTTTTTTTGTAGATGTTTCATCCAATTCGTGGATGAAATAGGGGCGTGCATAAGCGCACCATCGTGCTTCCCGTCCCTGTCCTATTGTCCCCATTTAATCGTACCTATTTCCTGTATTCTTACTCATGTTTATTCTTATACCTATCACCTTGTAAGCGATTGACAAATCAAATAAATAAATATATAAAATAAATAAAAATCACCCAACTAGGAAACATCATCAGTGCTAAAAGGGAGAACAGGAGGAGGAGGAGAGGGAAGGGGAGGAAGGGGAGGAGGACTGCAGGGTCCTTGGTGTTCTCTGAGCTTGGTTGTTTTTTTGCAGACCTTTTATCACCCAACTAGATAACATCATCAGTGCTAGAAGGAAGGAGGAAGAGAAGGAAGGGTAAGAGGACTGTGGGGTCCTTGGTGCTCTCTGAGCTTTGTGGTTTTGTTGCAGACATTTCATGACCCAACTATGGAACATCAGCAATGCTAGAAGGGAGAGTGGGTATGTGAAGGAGGAAAAAGCTTGGTGATGTTTCTCTTGCAGGTGTTTGATTACTTAGCTAGGTAACATCATCAGTGCTGAAAGAGAGTGGAGTTTGTGGAGAAGAGAAGGAGAAGTGATGGGTCCATTTTGCTCTCTAGTTTGTGGTTTCCTTGCAGACGTTTCGTGATCCAGCTAGGTAACATCATCAGAGCTAGGTAGCTGGTTAGGTCATGAAATGTCTGCAAGAAAACAAGCACAAAGACCACCAAAGACCCTTCATGACAGTTCAACAAAGCTTGTATCTTTGCCCTCCCCCTCCCCGTTTGGTAGAGGAAGAGGGACTTCTCAATTTTAGGCTCCATCCTGTTCTAACCCAAACCCTTTTCTCAATAAAACAAACATGAACCGAAGGGAACAGAAACCTTTTAGTGAGTCTTACGAATCCCCGGTTAAAAGGTTGCTGCAAATTAACTAACTTTGATAAGCATGAGCCTGGCCAAAACTGTGCGAGGCTGCCAAGAATCACAGATAAGAAATATTTCACAACACAAGAGTCTTCAAATACCAATTTAAGATACTGGAATGTGCACAAGGCTGAGTTTCAAAACGTCTTTGCTTCCTGCAAAGAACATCCGATTTACAGCTGGCTTTTATCTTCTTGAAGGAGGGGCCATTACCTTGCAGCCTTACTCCTGAGTCGTCCATGCTGCTGCAGCTGCTCTTTCCTGTGAGCAACCCCACAATCTCTGAAGTCAGCACTCCACTCCCAAATGGTCCTGGCCCCTCATCTGAGTCCTCGCTCTCCTCAGCCGTCTTCACCTGTTGCCGGCTAACCACAACACATCCTTTGAAATCAGTTCAACTACCAATTCGGCGAACCAGATGTAAATTTTAACACCCAGCTCGCCCAAACTGGCCCAAACATGGCCCATCCTCTCCCAAACATCTGTCTTGACCACTTTTCCCAGATTCCTGCCCTGTTCAAACACACACACAAACACACATTTTTTGGTGTGAAATGCTTAGAATCCATAGGTTTTATTTAACAATAATGAGACATGATATATAAAAGTTACCCGAGATGTAAGTCTGCAGCCCACCATCTGCCCATCAGACCTGAAGTAGTGTTAAGATTGCTCCAATACTTGTAGTGCAGTGTTTTCCTACCACTGAATAGCCACAACCCCTCCCCTGATTCTCTCCCCAGCCCCCCACTGCAAATTGGACTGTATACACAGGTACTCCTTGACTTATGACCACAATTGAGCCCAACATTGATGTGGTTCGATAAAAAAAGGTAGTGAGGTTTGCTCCATTGTATGACCTACTTCGCCGCAGGTGCTAAGGAGAATCAGGTACAGTTGTGATAAACACGGTTGTTAAGCAGGGATGGGATTCAAATTTCTTAACAACCGGTTCTGTGGACGTGGCCTAATTTGTGGGTATGGCTTGGTGGTCATGTGATTGGCTGGGCATGGCTTGTATGTAAATATTGTAAATATGTATGCAAATATTAATTTTTTATTTAAAAAAAAGAGCAATTTTTACTCAAAATCAGGCAAAGCAGGCAGGCAGAATCACTCAGAGATCTACCTTTCTGCAATCTGCTACCTGAGTCTGCACTGAAAAATAGAAGCTTCAGCCCTAAGGAAGGTTCAGCTCTGTTCTCAGGCGACTTCTCCCCCCCCCCTCCACAGCCCCCTGAATACCATCCCTGACTGAGCCTCAGGAAAACCTCCTGGGTGAAGGCGAAGCAGTACAACAGCAATTTAGATTAGCTAGAAAGCAAGAAACTCGATGCTTTCCTGCTTTCTAGCTAATCTAAAATGCGCGGCGCAGCTGATAGTCAGAACAGCTGATCGTCGGGGGGGAAAAGGCAAAATAGCAACTTACCAAAAATTAGGCACAAAGCAGGCAAGTTGGATGGCGTGCATGCAAGATAAGGAGTGTTTTCAGGGCCGCTCTGACTTCAAACGGTCACTAAACAGAGGATTGTGTAAGTCGAGAACTCTTGGGCAGGGGGGGGTTGGACTAGATGACCTACAAGGTCCCTTCCAACTCTGTACCTAACTACCTGTATATCTCTGAACTGGGTTTATAATTCAGCTTCCCTCTTTAATTGCTGATCGCTGGAGATGTTTGCAAGGTTAGGATGAACACACAAGATGGTCAAAGCTGCCCATCAGTGCCAACTCTAGCGGGCTCCCTCGATGCCAACTACCTAGTGGTTATCTTGGATATGGACTGCAACACAACTGGCAGGTTTCACACCCTTTCTAGGAGGCACTAAACCAGAGATCCCCAATCTTGGCCACTTTAAGGGGGATTAATTAAATGATGTGCAAACTATAGGGGTGGCACACTCTAATTGGTAATTGTAGGGAAAATCTTTTTTTTTTTAAATGTTTGGATAGAGATGGAATTTTTGAAATGATGAAATAAGAATATGCGATGACATTGCAAACTTGACAGACAAAAACATAAAGTACAATGAATCTGAAGATATGAGAGTTATTTAAAGTTTAAGGAAATAGGTTAAGAAATGAATTGGAAATTGATAAGCTGGAGGAAAGCATTTGAGAAAAACAATAGGAAGTATGTAAAGTAATGATAAGATGTGAAATTAAATGTGAAAGATGGGTATGTAATCAAAGTCATGTTTGCATGTAGATGTGATAACCTGGGATTATGCTGTTCACTTAAAAAAAGATATTTTTAAAATGTGGAAAACTGAAATAAAATTTTATTTAAAAAAACAACAACAACAAAAAATACTTGTGGACTTCCAACTTTCAGAATTCTCCAGCCAGCTGGGAACAAAGTCCACACATCTTAAAGTGGCCAAATTTGGGGACTTCTGCACTAAAGTGGAGATAGCTGTTGTAGTATGCAATGTGTCCTTATTCCTGCTGGCTGAGTCTTTTTGCACTTGGAGGTGCAAGGCTGATTTTGAGGCTCTGTACCAGGAGCTCCTGCTACCTCCGAGGTGTGTTTGTGTTTGTGTTGTGTGTGTAATTTACACAGCTGGCACTACTGCACAAAAGTATCTCAGTCGTACATTGGTCTTCACCAGCTCAATCTCCAGAGGGGAATTTTTTTTTAATAAGCTTCCTCGATTGGGGGTGTGCAAAGGATGAACACAGAGCATAGAACCACTAGGGTTGGAAGGGACCTTGGGAGATCTTCTAGTCCAACCCCCTGCGCAAGGCAGGAGTTAATTAATTAACAGAATAACAGAGTTGGAAGGGACCTTAGAAGTCTTCTAGTCCAACCTCCTGCAGCAAGGCAGGAAATCTCATACCATTTCAAACAAATGGTTGTCCAATCTCTTCTTAAAAACTTCCAGGGTTGGAGCATTTACAACTTCTGGAGGCAAGTTGTTCCACAGATGAATTGTTCTCACTGTCAGGAAGTTTCTCCTTAATTCCAGGTTGCTCCTCTCTTTGATTATTTTCCATCCATTGCTTCTAGTGTTTTGGAGAATAGGTTGACCTTCTCCACATATTGGAACACTGCTATTATGGTCACCCCTTATCTGTCTTTTTATTAGTTTAAACATACTTATTTCTCCAGGTATATTATATTATACCTAGTACATATATGCAGGTTTTTTTTTAAATAGGAAAGTTATTCACTTCCCTTGCATAATTCTCTTTGCGACGCCAAAGTGTTTGCGTTGCAAATAGGATGAATTCAAATCATCTGGCTAATGTTTTTTCCACATTCTATGCCTCTGGATGAATTGAAAACAGAAAGGGCTTGTTTTCAGGTGTCTGAAAAGCCAGCACTGCAATGGGGGTCTGAAGGAAAAGCAGAATTGGAAGGAGTGCAGTTTGGCCCAAATCCTGGTGTCAAATTTTAAGTATCATGGAAGGGGTGTTTATGTGCGTGTCTGAAAAAAATGGACTCTGCACCTTCAGAAAAAAATGCTGAGGGGGGGGAGGAGGAGGAGGAGGAAGAGGAAGAATAGGACTGTAGGGTCCTCTCTGAGCTTGGGGGTTTTCTTGCAAATGTTTCGTGACCCAACTAGGCAACATCATCAGTGCTAGAAGGGAGTGGGGTTTGTGGAGAGGAGGAGGAGGAGGACTGAGGGGTCCTTGGTGCTCTCTGAGCTTGGTGGTTTTCTTGCAGACATTTCATTACCCAGCTAGGGAACATCATCAATGCAAGAAGAGAGTGGAGTGCGTGGAGAGGAGGAGAAAGAGGGAGGAGGAGGAGGAAGGAAGAGGAGGAGGGACTGTGGGGTCCTTAGTGCTCTCTAAACTTGGTTGATTGATTTCTTGCAGACGTTTCATGACCCAACTAGGGAACATCCTCAATGCAAGAAGAGAGTGGAGTGTGTGGAGAGGAGGAGGAAAAGGAGGAAGGAGAAGAGGAGGAGGAAGGAGGAGGAGGAGGAGGAGGTAGGAAGAGAAGGAGGGACTGTGGGGTCCTTCCTTAGTGCTCTCTAAACCTGGTTGATTTCTTGCAGACATTTCATGACCCAACTAGGGAACATCCTCAATGCAAGAAGAGAGTGGAGTATGTGGAGAGGAGGAGGAAGAGGAGGAGGAGGAAGAAAGAGGACAGGGATTGTGGGATCTGGTTGATGTCTTGCAGACATTTCATGACCCAACTAGGGAGTGCTAGAAGGGAGTGGGGTGTGTGGAGAGGAGGAGGAGGAAGATAGGTGTATGTATGTTGTCTGAACAAGAACAACGATTTAATAAATACAATAAATAGGAGGTGAAGGCAGGAGAAACTTCCTTCCAAGGCGTGCTGGTGCAAAAATTGAAACTGGCCAGGTGGGTCCCCGGAGATGCCCCCAAAGGGAATGGCTCAGCGTCCCCCGACTCAGACAGCCCAGAGGGAGGAAATTTGAACCCTGGGCCAAGCTTTCCTTTCTGTCCACTGCCGTGGACCGGTCTTCAGGTGGCCGTGGCCACTTCCTCCTTATTCGGCCCTCAGCACTCAGGCCACGTCCGAGAGGGATTTTGGCAACGGGTAGGGAAGGTCAGCTGGACGGCCGAGCCAGGTGAAGCCTGACAGGTGTGTGTGTGTCTCCCCCGGCGGCTTGTGGCTCTGGCTCTCCACCCCCCAAAACCACTGCAGCCCCTTTTTGTGGCCCCGATTTGGCCGGGCCTGCCGGGGGGGGGGCGGGGGGGGGGCAGAGGAGGGGGGGGCGATCCGCAGGCGCGTTGCAGTTTAAAGGGTGATATTCTCCTCGAAGAGGGAGAGCACCAGAAGGATGGCCCAGCCGGAGAGCAGGCCCAGGTTCTGCAGGGCGAAAAGCAACCAGGGACGTTTGTCCTTCGCGTTCATCAGGGCCGGAAGCTGCAGGGAGAGCAGAGCGAGAAGCGAGCGTGGTCATACGTGGTCGGAGGGAGTCCTCGATTTACGACGGTTCGAAGTCACAACGGCACTGAAAAATGTGGACTTTGGGCCAATCACCAGGAGGCGGTGAGTTCTAGTCCTGCCTCAGGCATGAAAGCCAATTGGGTGACTTTGGGCCAATGACCAGGAGATGGTGAGTTCTAGTCCCGCCTCAGGCATGAAAGCCAGCTGGGTGACTTTGGGCCAATCACAGGAGACGGTGAGTTCTAGTCCTGCCTCAGGCATGAAAGCCAATTGGGTGACTTTGGGCCAATGACCAGGAGACGGTGAGTTCTAGTCCCGCCTCAGGCATGAAAGCCAGCTGGGTGACTTTGGCCCAATCACAGGAGTCAGTGAGTTCTAGTCCTGTCTTAAGCCTGAGCTGGGTGACTTTGAGCCAATCACCAGGAGACGGTGAGTTCTAGTCCCACCTTGGGCAAGAAAGCCAGCTGGGTGACTTTGGGCCAATGCCTTTCAGCCCAACCTACCTCACAGGGTTGTTGTGGGGGAGAAAGGAGGAGGAGGCTGCATTAGGCATGTTCGCTGCCTTGAATTATTTATAAATAATCCTAAAGGTGGGATATAAAGAAATAACTTTCCCCTCTCCTGCTCTTCCAGTGTAGAGTGGAAGACCCTCGCCTCTCTCTTCCATTCCTTTGGTTAACTCTCTACTATTCATTCCCCCCTCCCACAAGGAGTAACCCTCGGGGAACCCTCCGGATTTGCGTCCTAGTTACCCCGGTTCCACGACTCCTTTTCTACTCCTTTTGGGTTCCAACCTCCATAACTCCCAGCCTTGGCCATTGCAGCCCTGCAGCTCCTCTGCAGAGCCAGAGCTGGCCCAGATGGAGGGGGCCACTTACCATATCGCACAAGGCCACGTAGAGGAAGAGGCCCGTGGCCACTGTGAAGATCCATGCCTCGAACTCCTCCCCGGTGCTGACCGACAGGGCGATGTAGAGGCCGAGGAAGGCCGTGAGGGCGCTCACGAAGTTGAGCAACAGAGCACGCTTGACGCTCAGGCCGGCGTGGAGCAGAGCTGCGAAGTCTCCTGGGGGGGCAGAAGGGGGGCAGTGAGAAAAGGGGGGAGGGCTTGGCCCCCCCAGGGCTGGCCGATGCCTCTGACCAATGCTGAGGGTTGCACCCCGTGCTTGAAATTCGGGACTCCCATTTCCAACGGGCTAGCCCTGATAACGTTACTTAGCTGGGTTGTGAAATGTCTGCAAGGGAACAGCCAGGGTCAGAGGGAAGGGAAGGGAGGGAGATGTGGGTGAAGAGGGGAAAGGAAGAGAGGGAAGGAAGGAGAAAGGGGAGGGAAGCACAGCGGGCAGGAAGGAGGAAGGGAAGAAATTGGAGATGAAGAAGGGAAGGGAGGGAGGAAGGAGGGAGGGAATAAATTGGGTGTGAAGAAGGAGAGGGAAGGGAGAACAGGAAGGAGGAAGGGAAGAAATTGGAGAAGTAGAAGGGAAGGAAGGGAGGGAGGGAGGGAAAAAATTGGGGGTGAAGAAGGAGAGGGAAGGGAGGAAGGAGGGAGGGAAGAAATTGGAGATGAAGGGAAGGAAGGGAAGGAGGGAAGGAAGAAATTGGGGGTGAAGAAGGGGAGGGAAAGGGAGGGGGAAAGTGGGAGGGAAGCCCAGCGCGGCAGGAAGGAGGACGGGACAGAAATTGGCGAAGTAGAAGGGAAGGGAGGGAGGAGTGGGAAACAAATTGGGAGTGAAGCAGGGGAGGGAAAGGGAGGAGGGGGAAAGGTGAGGGAAGCACAGCAGGAGGACGAAGGAAGGAGGGAGAAGAGATTGTGGATGAAGAAGCAAAAGGAGGGGAAGGAAGGGATGCGCGAGGAAAGGACGAATGGTTGGGAGGAGAGGAAGGAAGTATGGAAAAACAGGAGGGAGGTGAGGAGAGATAGGAAGAGGAAGGGAGGAAAAAGTGGATAAAGAAGGGAAGTAGGGAAAAAGGGAGGGAGGGAGAGGGGGAGGAAAAGGAAGGGAAGGTGAAAGGGAGGGAAAGGGAAGAAGGAAGGAAGGAAGGAAAATTGTGAGTGAAGAAGGGAAGGGAAAGGGAAGAGGAAGGAAGGAAGGAAGGAAGGAGGAAAGGAAGAAGGAAGGAAGGAAGGAAGGAAGGAATTGTGAGTGAAGGGAAGGGAAAGGGGAAGAAGAAGGAAGGCAGGAAGGAAGGAAGGGAATAATTGTGGTGAAGAAGGAGGGAGAGGAAGGAAGGAAAAAAAATTGGGAAGGAAGGGAGGGGGAGGGAGGGAGGGAAAAAATTGGAGGTGAAGAAGGGAAGGGAGGAGGGAAGAATGGAGAAGGAGAGGGAAGGAGGGAGAAGGGAGGGAAAAAATTTGGAGGTGAAGGAAAGGGAAGGAGGAGAAGAAATTGTAGGTGAAGAAGGGGAGGAAAAGAGGGAAAGGGAAAAACAAGCAGGAGGGAAGAAGAAGAAGGAAGGGTGTGAAAGAAGGCAAGGAGGTAAGGGAGGAGGGAGGGAGGAAAGAATGGGTGGGGAAGAAGGAAGGAAGTATGGAACAGGAGGGAGGTGCGGAGGGAAGGAAGAAGGAAGGGAGGAAAAAGTGGGGAGGGAAGGGTAGGGGATGAACGGGAAGGAATGAAGGAAGGAAGGAAGGAGGAAGGAAGAAGGGAATGTGAGTGAAGAAGGAAGGGAAGGGAATTGATGGAAAAGGAAGGAAGGAAGGAAGGAAGGACGGAAGTGAATAGGAAAGGAAAGAAGGAAGAAGGAGGGAAGGAAGGAATGGTGAGTGAAGAAGGGAAGGGAAAGGGAAGAAAGGAAGGAAGGAAGGAAGGAAGGAAGGAAGGAAGGAAGGAAGGAAGGAAGGAAATTGGAGTGAAGAAGGGAAGGGAAAGGGAAGAAGGAAGAAGGAAGGAAGGAAGGAAGGGAAGGGAAGGAAGGAAGGAAGGAGTGAAGAAATTGTGAGTGAGGGGAAGGAAGGGAAGGGAAGGAACGTGACTGCTAATGCTACAGGTCCCCTCCAGCCTCAGGGGTCCCATCACCCCAGCCCCCCAGCCAACCTCTGAGCCCTCTGCTGCCCACCTAGCTCGTGGGGCAGTTCGTGGCACAGGACCGCCAGGGATGTGGCCAGCCCGGTCTTCCAGGAGGAGGAGAAGGCCGCTCCGATGGCCAGGCCGTCCGCAAAGTTGTGGATGGCGTCCCCAATGGTGATCATGTAGGGCAGCATGCGGAGTTCTGTGGGGCGAGAGAAGGGGAGGAGGGGGTTGCAATGGCGGGCAGGCCTGGCCCCCCCTTGGGTGAGGGGGGCGGGTCCCAGCAGGGACCAATGTTTTCAGTCGGGGGGTCTCGATGCCCAGCATCTCGGGAGGGTGGGGGCTGGCGGTCAGCCTGGGGAAGCCTCTCCTCACCCCGCGTGAGCTCCGTCTTGGGCCCCGGCCGGCCAAAGTCCGTTTCTTCCACCGACACCTGAAGGAAACAAGGCGGGGGTTCTCTTGAGAAAAGGTGAGCGGCCCCCCCCTCTCTCTAACTGCTAGGCCCCTCTCTCTCCTGCCCCAACCCCGGGGAGTCCTCCTCCCCCTCCCCTCCTCCTCCTCCTCTCCACAAACCTTACTCCTTCTAGCAGGGATGATATTACCTAGATGGGTAATGAAAGGTCTGCAAGAAAACAGCCAAGCTCAGAGGGCCCCAAGGATCCCACATTCCTTCGCCTCCTCTTTCTCCTCTTCCTCCCCTTCCTCCTCCTCTCTGCATACCTCACTCCTAGCACTGATGATATTACCTAGATGGGTCATGAAATGTCTCTCAGAGAGCACAAGGGACCTCACAGTCCTTCTCCTCCGCGCTCCTCCTCCTCCTTTTCTCTTTCTCCTCTTCCTCCCCTTTCCCCTCTTCCTCCTCCTCTCTGACATTTCGTGACCTATCTAGGTAATATCATCAGTGCTAGGAGTGAGGTAGGATTACCTAGATGGGTCATGAAATGCCTGCAAAAAACAGTCAAGCTGAGACAGCAACTGTACAGTTGTTTTCCTCCTCCTCCTCTTCCTCTTCTTCCTCCTGCTCTCCTCCTCCTCTTCCTTGATCTCCCATTCCTCCTCTCCACACACCCCACTCCTTCTAGCACTGATGATGTTATCTAGTTGGGTAATGAAACGTCTGCAAGAAAACAGCCAAGCTTAGAGAGCAACCACAGTCCTTTTCTTCCTCCTCCTCCTCCTCCTCCTCCTCCTCCCACCTCTCGAAAGTCGAGGGACATGGAGGTTTACCAGATCAGCATTTGAAGCTCCTTTCTCTTGCTTTCTCCTCTTCATCTCATCCTGATACAGCTGCAGAGACAGTCCGTGGTCACACTGGTGGCCCTGGCTGGATTCAGACGGCTCCTAGGGAGAGAAGGCGGGGGGGGGGGGGGGTGGAGGGAAGGGGGGAGAGGAAATGTCCATTTGGCATCACCAAAGAAGTACATCAGTAAATCCTCGACTTACAACTACAAATGTGCCCCAAATTTCCGTTGCCGGAGAAGACAATGATTAAAGTGACAATTTTAGGACCTTCTCTTGCCAGAGTTGCTATGCGAATCCCTGCATTGGTTTAAGTCAGTAACCCCGTCGTTAAGTGATTCTGGCTACCTCCATTGGCTTAGCACGTCGGAAAGGGCGCCGAAGGGGAATCACTGCGACCATCATAAATGTTTTAAGGCAGTTGGCCAAGGGGTCTGAATTTCGATCCCATCACCCTGGGGAACGCTGCAACGGTCGTAAGGGTGAAACAGCCAGTCCTAAGACCCTTTTTTTCAGAAAAACAGTGACTTAGGACTGGCTTTCTTTTAGGGTTTTAACTGTTTTGCAGCCAGGGTATTTAATTTAGTTTTAATTTTTGTATGTTTAATGTTTTTAATTGCATGGCTGTACACCGCTCCGAGTCCTTTGGGAGAGGAGCGGTATATAAATAATCATTCATTCATTCATTCATTCATTCATTCATTCATTCATTCATTCATTCATTTTTCACATGAATGGTTCCACTGGTAACAAGTCGAAGGCTGCCTGTATGTAAAAATAGTGGCAGCCTGATTTTGTATGCATTTCTTCATTTAAAAGATTTGGGGGGAGGCGGGGCTTGGCTCCATTTTTTTTTTCGTGCTACGATGTTAAGGTAATGTCTAGATTTTATAGCTGACCAGCTGCTGTAAGTCTGTAAGCTGTCAGGATTCCAGCCATCGGCCTCATTAAATCATGATCCTCGAGCCAAACTTCAAAAAAAAATCGTTAGAGGCGGTGAGGGGTGGAATTCTGCCTGGTCAGAAGCGGTTCTATAGAACCGGTTGTTACAATTCTGCGCAGTTCGGAGAACCGGCAAATCGCGCCCCTGACTGGCACCGCCCCTCTCTTCCCTACCCACTCACTCCTTACCTTACCAGGTAGCAGATTGCAGAAAGATAGATCTCTGAGTGAATCTGTGATTCTGCGAGCAACTCAATCTGCCTGCCTGCTTTGGCCTGATTTGGGGTAAAAGTGGCTCTTTTTTTTAAAATAAAAAATGCAATATTTACATAAAATATTTATAATACTTACATATACAAGCCACGCCCAGCCAGTCACATGGCCACCAAGCCATGCCCAGTCAGCAAGCCACACCCACCCAGTCACATGACCAACAAGCCACACCCACAAATTAGGCCACGCCCACAGGAACGGTTGTTGAGAAATTTAAATCCCACCCCTGGAGGCGACATACTGGCATTGCCCTGTATAATGCCAACTCTGGCCTATGTAATTTACAGTCCCCTGTGACTCTGTTTCCCCTCTCCCCCCTGGGTGTGTCATAAATCAGATTCTCCAACTGAGTATGTTCACGGGCTGGGTGTCATTTACGTTCTCCAATTAAATAATACATTCGCAGGCAAAAGCTCTGGTAGTTTAGTTACAATCTTTTAAAGATAAAGAGTAGGAATGTACTTTCTCTTTGCTGCACTGCTCTTCCAGATTGCCTTTCTCCCCCCCCCACCCTTTTTGTATGGCAACTATAAGCCACGATGACGAACTGAGGATGAGTACTGCCACTTTAAGAAACTGTCTATACAAGGGAGGCCATGTGAGGACGTCTCTCTCTCTCTCTCCTTGTGTTCTACCTCTATTGTAGTTCTCCCTGCAGAGTAATGAAGATTTATTGCTTTGTCTAACACGTGTATGTATGTATGTAGCACTCTTGTATATAAACCACTGTGTATGCTGTGTTTTGCTCCTGGGTTGTCTCACAATCGGAGTCACGCCGCAAACACTCTGACATATGACAGTTGCAGAGGTGGCATTCAGCCGGTTCTGACCAGTTCTGGAGAACCGGTAGCGGAAATTTTGAGTAGCTGGGAGAACTGGCAAATCCCACCTCTGGCTGGAGATTTTACAGTATCCTGCCCCTGCCACGCCCACCATGCCACGCCCACAGAACCGGTAGTAAAAAAAAAAATGAATCTCACCACTGCACCATCGGGGGTGAGTTGAAGGTGACAGAGAGGGGAGGTTTGATAAGTTTTAGTAAATGGATTATTAGGCTCAAGTTGCCAATCTTTGGAGGGCCACTAGATGGCAGCAGAGGCTTTCAGAGAACTTCAGGTAACTTCAGGTATCTAAGCTTGGGAACTTTAAAGTGGACTTCAGCCCCCAGAATTGCTTGAGAATGCTGGCTGGGGAATTCTGGGAGTTGAAGTACACAAATGACAAATGGCTGTCCTAGAGAACAATTATTCAGTACAACAACTTGCCTCCATCATGGGAAGTTTTTAAGAAGAGATTGGGAGCCATTTGTCTGAAGTGGTGCAGGGTTTGCTGCCTAAGCAGGGGGTTGGACTAGAAGACCTCCATGGTCCCTTCCAACTCTGTTATTCTATTTCTATTCTATTCCATTCTATTCTATTTCTATTTTTATTCTATTCTATTTCTATTCTATTCTTTTCTACTTCTATTTCTATTCTATTTCTATTCTGTTCTATTTCTATTCTGTTCCTTTCTATTTTTATTCTATTTCTATTCTATTCTATTTCTATTCTAGCCCCTCCCCCCAAGTAGGAGACCCTAGACCAAGGGTCTTCAAACTTGGCAACTTTTAAGACTTGTGGACTTCAACTCCCAGAATTCCTGAGCTAACACGACTGGAGGAGGAATTCTGGGAGTTGGAAGTCCACAAGTCTTAAAGCTGCCAAGATTGGAGACCTCTGCCCTAGACCATTCTGGACAAATGGCTGTCTGATCTCTTCTTGAAGACCTCCAGTGGCGGATCACCCACAACTTCAAAGGAAAGCTGTTCCACTGATAATTTGTTTTCCCTGTCAAGAACTTCCTCCTTAATTCTAGGTTGGAGGTCTCCTTGATAAGTTGTCACCTCTTACTTCTTGTCCGCCCCTTGCCCCCAATTCTTTGGCCGTCGGAAATTCAGAATAAGCAGCCAACTCACCTCATCGTGCGAATGTCCCAGGAGGGTGAAGAATTTCTCCAAGAGGAAAAAGAGGTAGAGACCCCCTAGGACGGCCAGGAGCTTCCAGAGTTTGTCCTGGGCTTCGGGTCCATGGTGGAGGTGAGCATCGCCCTCACTGTGGGAGTGAGAATGGAGCCCCAAGAACTGAAATGAGAACGGTGGTCCAAGTGTGATTGCAACCCAGAACGGAAAGAGGGAGGTCTTTTGTAGCAATAGTACATCACGAGAAGGCTGGGTTTGGTAGAGCTGCTAATTTATTTATTTATTTATTTTATTTATTTTCAAGATTTATATACCGTCCCCCTCTCCTTGGGGGACTCAGGACGGTGTACAGATATTAGAAATATGTTGAAGATACAATAATTGGGATAATTAAAGAATAAAATTTGGTTGTTAAATAAACGGGATGAGGCAAGGATTTAAAAGTGAGGACTAAGAGCAATTATAAACCGAATTTAAAGTAAATGAAAAACCTTAGGCCAGACTGGTTTGATGGAATAGGTGAGTTTTCAACGCACGCCGGAAGGTCGAAAGGTCAGAGATGATCCTCACCTCCGGGGGCAATTTGTTCCAGAGGGAGGGCACCCCCAAAGAGAAGGCCCGCACCCTCGGGGTGGCCAGCAGTCCAGCCAGTGGAATCCCAAGGAGGCCCACTCTATGGGAGCATACTGGCCGACGGGGATAACACTTCCATTACATTTCTGCACGGCCCAAATGCAGATGATCCCTGAGAAACTACTGTAATGGAGCCTGCCCATCATGAGAGGTGGGATCCGGCCGAGCTACTAGTTACACTTCCATTACATTTTTTGTGTTGTGGCCTGTCGGCCGCCGAATCAAAGGAGGAAGAGGAGGAGGAAGCGTGGGAATCAGGATTAGCATCAAGGAAACTTGAGAATTCTGAGGGGGAAAAGGGAATGGAGTTGGCAGGTGGAGACAGAGCCTGGGCTGTCCATCAGCCCTCAGATGGAGAGTCAACAGATCCCAGGTCTGGAAGTGGCTGATAAGGAAGAAGAGGAACAGCTGGGCCCAGTGCCAGATGCACGGATGCACAGAAGGCAGAGGAGAGGAGAGCAGTGGAAATCTATGGGCCAGTCCTTGGGACAGAAGAGCCACTGCTGCTATTGAAGCCCCATCCTAACTCTGGGGATACAAGGCAGGGGGCACAGACGAATAGGTGTAGCAGACAATTCTTCATGTCGCCTGCCAGACAGACCTCTTAGCCTTAGCGGTGAGAGAGAAACTTTTTGCCAAGGAGAGGAGAGCAGTGGAAATCTACGGTCCGGTCCTCAGGACAGAAGAGCTATGGCTGCTAGCAAAGACCCTTCTTAACTCTGGGGATAAAAGGCAGGAGGAGGAGATGAATAAATATGGCAGACAACTATTAATCTTCCAGCCAGACAGACTTGTTAGCCTGCAGTGAAAGAGAAACTTTTTGCTGAGGAGAGGAGAGCAGTGGAAATCTACGGGCCGGTCCTCAGGACAGAAGAGCCACCGCTGCTAGCGAAGCCCCACCCTAACTCTGGGGATACAAGGCAGGGAGCACAGACGAATAGGTGTAGCAGACAACTCTTCATGTCCCCTGCCAGGCAGACCTCTTAGCCTTAGCGGTGAGATAGAAACATTTTGCCAAGGAGAGGAGAGCAGTGGAAATCAATGGGCCGGTCCTTGGGACAGAAGAGCCACCGCTGCTAGCGAACCCCACCCTAGCTCTGGGGATACAAGGCAGGGGGTGGAGATGAATAGGTGTAGCAGACAACTCTTCATCTTCCGGCCAGACAGACTTGTTAGCCTGCAGTGAGAGAGAAACTTTTTGCCGAGGAGAGGGGAACAGTGGAAATCTATGGGCCGGTCCTCAGGATGGAAGAGCCATCTTTTGCTGGGGCTACTGGTGCTCCTAATAAAGGAATCTTTTGAGTTCACGTTGGAGGGTTTGTTGTGTTTGAGGAGCTGGGTTCCTCCTCAGGGAGTGCCCAACCCGTGACCTTCCCCCAAACCTTTAGGGGGCCCCTTTTCAAGCCCCTCCCAGCCCCCTCCCAGCACAGACCTTGGGGATGAGATGCAGCAGGGCGTCCCCGGTGAGCGATCCGACGGCCAGGCTGACAAAGGTTTGGATGACGTATTGGTAGGCACTGATGCAAGCGGTGCAGAGAAGAACCACAATGCCGAAAAGGGCGCACAGGCACACCACCAGCGTGGCCAGCGAGCCGTAGATGTACTCTGGAAAAGAGGAAGGGGAGGGAGGAATAACCTAAGGAAAGCAGAATAGAGCAGACTAGGCGACTTGACTCGATTACACTAGGACAGAGAAAAGAATAGAATACAGAGCACAGAACAGCACAAAATAGAGGAAACAGAACAGAGAAAACAGAACAGAATAAAAAAAAACCAGAATAGAATGGACTATAGAATACAGAACAGAACAGCATAGAATATAGGAAACAGAATAGCGCAGGATATAGAAAACAGAATAAAACAGAATAGAAGAGAAAATAGAAAACAGAACGGAATGGAATGGAATACAGAAACCAGATCAGAACAGACTGAATGGAATACAGAAAACAGAACGGAATGGAATATAGAAACCAGAATATAACAGAAAGAATGGAATATAGAAAATAGAACAGAACAGCATAGAATATAGAAAACAGAATAGAAGAGAAAATAGAAAACAGAACAGAATGGAGCGGAATATAGAAAACAGAACGGAATGGAAAGTAGAAAACAGAATAAAACAGAGCAGGATAGAAAATAGAAAACAGCACAGAAGAGACAGAATGGAATATAGAAAACAGAACAAAATAGAATATAAAAAGTCAACAGAATAGAATATGAAAAACACTAGAACAGAATAGAAAAAAACAGAATATAGAAAGCAGAACAGAACAGAATAGAAAGAACAGAACTGAAAAGAATAGACTAAGAAAGCGTTCTTTGACCAAGTGTGGTAGCCACACAAGGAATTTGTTTCTGGTACAGAAACACTCAGAACACTTGCAAAACACGTGATATAAGGCCGGGGTGGGGGTGGGGCGGTGTATGTCACCGAAGAGTTCACCTCCCCCCATGCAAGAATGGGTCAGTGGCCCTTCCAAGCAGATGTGCTTCTCCTACGTGCCTCAAAAAGCTTTTCATGGGGCCCTGGATGGTTTGAGAGGTTCCTAGTGAGAGAAGCATCCTGGTCCCCTCCACATTGCTTAAAACTTTAGATCAAGGACCTTCCAACTTGGCAAGTTTAAGATTTGTGGACTTCCACTCCCAGAATTCCTGAGCTAACATGACTGGAGGAGGAATTCTGGGAGTTGGAAATCCACAAGCCTTAAAGCTGTCAAGTTTGAAGACTCCTGGGATACATAGAGAAAGAGAGGTAGAATAAATAGATAGAGGGGGAGAGAGAGAAAGATAGAATAGATAGAGGAAATAGAGAAAGAGAGGTAGAATAGATAGAAAGAGAGAGATAGAATAGATAGAACAGATCAAGGGTCTTCAAACTTGGCAAGGTTAAGAATTGTGGACTTCCACTCCCAGAATTCCTGAGCTAACATGACTGGAGGAGGAGGAATTCTGGGAGTGGAAGTCCACCAGTCTTAAAGCTCTCAAGTTGTGGAAACCCCTGCTTTAGAGGTTCAAACTCTGGAACTCCTGACCAGAAATGACCAGTCACGGCTGGGGCGTAGAAGCTCAGAAGTCTTCAGTAGAATAACAAAAGGGAGAGGTCAACTCGCAAAGCATCCTTGAACTGCTCTCGAGTTGCCATAGGCAAGGGGGATGGGAAAGCGAACATCCGTCGCAGCTGCATCCAAGAGCTGGCATCTCAGTCAAAACAAAGCACATTCCAACCAATAACACCAAGGTCGTCTCCACAGGAACCCACAGTGGCCGGAGGGAGTGACTTTTACAACCCACTCGAAATGGCTTCATTGGGGAATGACACATCTTGAGAGGAGGGGGAAACAGGGTCAGAGGCAAAATGTAAATTAACTGTCAGAGTTGGCTCCACCTGGTCTGAATGAAGAATGCATGAAGCTCCTAATAAATAACTGGACTTCTTTGGAAACTTGATGTGATGACCCAAAGGGGCGTGGCACAAAGGCAACACAGTCCAATAAGTAAGAAGAGTCCCTTTAATACCTCTAACTTTGCACCCAATGTCCAGGTTACCTTCGGCTGGAGAAAAAACTCTCCCAGGAACAAACAGCCTTTAAGTGGAGGAAATTCAGGCCGAAAACAAGGGGGACACAAACTGTAACTTAAAATCCACACAAACCACAAAGTTGACATAATTAACTGGACAGGGCAGGAGAAGGAATTGCAGACTTGAAAAGCCAACAAAACACACACACACACAGTTGAGCAGATGCCAGGAACCCAGATAAGCCATGTTGAGACCAGATAAATTCACGATTTGCTCCCAACAACTTACTACGCGCAGCTTCTCTTTTTAAACACTGTGTTCCCAGCTGTGGCTAATGAAGGGAATCAGGGCCCTTTCCTCCCCCGTAAGCCATGCCACCCACGTTGCTCCCTTCTCCGTTCCTCCCTGCGTGCCCTAGGATGAAGAGGGGATGGGCCTGGGTCTTCCTCCGAACTCCCTCTCTCTTTTTCTACCTTTTCCCTGCTCTGCCGAGGCAGACTGTGCCCTTCCCCGGTTTCCTCCACAGCCAACGGAGCCCCACTCTGATTCCCTGTCAGGTGTTCTTCTTCCTCCTCGGATTCAGACTCTGACAGGGACAGGCTCAGGATTTAATTAGGGCATCTGTCGGAACCCTGACAGGAGATTCTCCATGTGAACCTCCAAGACAGATGTTTGATTCTGACAGGAACCATTTTCCGGTTGGGTTTAGAGCAGGGATATCCAACCTTGGCCCCTTGAACACCGGTGGACTTCAACTCCATTCTGGGAGTTGAAGTCCCCCCCCCCCCCGGTCTTCAAGGGGCCAAGGTTGGACACGCTACTTGTATAGAGAGGCTGCGGATGGACTCACTCTCGGCCGTGGTGAGGCGCCCTTCTTCTGGAACCTTCCGGGGGGCCGTGCAGGCCTTGCTGAGCTTCTGCTGCACCAGAGCTGGGCTGAGGCGGGTGAAATCTGGGTGGCTGATTCCGAGGGCATCGTCAATCTCATAAATCTTGAAGATGTCGCTGGGGCTGAGGCAGACCTGGGGGGAAAGAAAGAAAGAAGAAGGAAGGAAGGAAAGGAAAGGAAAGGAAAGGAAAGGAAAGGAAAGGAAAGGAAGGAAAGGAAAGGAAAGGAAAGGAAAGGAAAGGAAAGGAAAGGAAGGAGGAAGGAAGGAAGGAAGGAAGGAAGGAAGGAAGGAAGGAAGGAAGGAAAGGAAAGGAAAGGAGGGAGGGAGGGAGGAAGGAAGGAAGGAAGGAAGGAAGGAAGGAAGGAAGAAGGAAGAAGGAAGGAAGGAAAGGAAAGGAAAGAAGGAAGGAAGGGAAAGAAAGAAAGAAAGAAAGAAAGAAAGAAAGAAAGAAAGAAAGAAAGAAAGAAAGAAAGTCCTTGAGTGACCAACACTTGTCTTGGGCTGGTGTTTTTTTTCAGGAGGCAACTGGACTTTCTGGTTTTTCTTTGAAGACGTTTCACTTGTAGGCAGCTGGTCATTTGCATCCTTTTTAGAGGGTCGTTGAGGCCACTTGGAGGCACCACACAGGTGACCCTGAGGGCACAGATAAACCTCCAAATGGCCTCAACAACTCTCTGAAAAGGACGCAAATGACCAGCTGTGCCTGCAAGGAGTGTAAATCCTCCACCATCCAGCCAAAACTGAAGAAGCTTCTCGGATGAGAACGAAACATCTTCAAAAGAAAAAACATTTGCATCCTTTTAGAGGGCTGTTGAGGCCACTTGGAGGTTCGTCTGGGCCCTCGGGGTCACCTCAGTGGTGCAAATGGGTGGGGAGCCTTGTGTCATCTATCCCCAATGTAAGAACACAATCCTTTCAGCAGTTCCAAGAAAGCCATTGTAGATGTTTTATTACCCAACCAAGTAACATCATCAGTGATCTTCCTTCCTTCCTTCCTCCTTCTTCCCTCTCTCCCGCCTTCCTTCCTCCCCTCTTCCTCCCTCCCTCTTTCCTTCCTTCCTTCCTTCCTTCCTTCCTTCCGTCCTTCTTCTCTTCCTTTCCCTCCCCTTCTTCACTCACAATTTCCTTCTTTCCTTCCTTCCTTCCTTCCCCTTCACTTCACTTACAATTTCCTTCCTTCCTTCCTTCCTTCCTTCCTTCCTTCCTTCCTTCCTTCCTTCCTTCTCCCCTTTCCCTTCCCTTCTTCACTCACAATTTCCTTCCTTCCTTCCTTCCTTCCTTCCTTCCTTCTTCCCTTTCCCTTCCCTTCCCTTCTTCACTTACAATTTCCTTCCTTCCTTCCTTCCTTCCTTCCTTCCTTCCTTCCTTCCTTCCTTCCTTCTTCCCTTTCCCTTCCCTTCTTCACTCACAATTTCCTTCCTTCCTTCCTTCCTTCCTTCCTTCCTTCCTTCCTTCCTTCCTTCTCCTTGATGCTCTCTTATCTTGGTTGTTTTCTCACAGATGTTTCATGATCCCATGAAGGCTGGTGCACTAATGACGTTGCCTAGTCTGGGTCACGAAAGGTCTGCGAGAAAACAACCATGCTCAAACAGCCTCTCCGAGATCCTTGCTAGGTAGCTTCCCCGGTGCAACCACAGTTGCGCTCCATTCATGGCTACACCAACTCCCAAACCCAGCGTTCTTTGCCTCATGGAATTCAGAGCAACAGCTGGAGCACCTCCAAACCCACCCATCCAGGTGACCAAGGAGCGGGCCTCACCTCGAGGACCTTGGCAGGGTTAAAGAAGGACATGTCTCACCGTGTCCCAGATGTTCCGGTGGCCCTCTTGCTCCTCCACGTCAACAGGACTTCGCTTTGAGCGCACCGGAGGAGAACTTTCACTTCTGTTTCCATGGGGCTCCGTGGAGTGGTGGCCTGTTCCATTGCCATGGTGATGGCCTGTTCCGTTGCCATGGTGATGGCCTGTTTCGTTGCCATGGTGATGGTCTGAGTGATCCTCGTGATCTCCATGATCGTGGCCATCCGGGTGACTGTATGTGGCATTTTTATGATCATGGTCATGGTTATCGTGTGTGTGTCCATCATGTTCATGGTCACTGTGGTCATGGTCATGGTTATCATGTGTGTGTCCATCATGTTCATGGTCACTGTGGTCATGGTCACTGTGGTCATGGTCATGGTCATGGTCATGGCCATGGTCATGGTCATGGTCATGGCCTCCATGTTTTCTCCCAGGACTGACTTCCAACTGTACCATTAGCTTGGTCAACCCTGTTGTAAATCCAGAAAGGTCAAAGGTCATTGAACATCCTTCCCATCCTACCTGTTCTTCTACAGTCATCTTCTCAATTTGAGGTCCAGCAGATCGGTTGGCCTGACTCAAAGAATCATGAGAGTTGAGTCCACCTGGGGGACAATCCTAACCTCTTTATTTGAGTTCCTTCAAAGGAGGCCTACAATCCCATCAAACTATAGTCTCTCATGAGCTTGACTTGGTCTCCTAAACCTGTGGCCACGTTGACTAGGAAGTGTTGAAGGCCAGAAGAACTCAACGCCACCCTGTTGGAGAAGTCTGTTTTAGCTCTTCGACCATAGTCATGGTGGAGAACTGGGTGTACAACCTTGGCAACTTTAACACCAGTGGACTTCAGCCCCTAACATGGTTGGCTGGGGAATTAGGAGTTGAAGTCCACAAGTCTTAAAATTGCCAAGATATAGATAGAGGGGGGTCCCAGGCCTATTGTTATTTATACCTCACTTCCATGGCTTTGTCCCCCAATGATGGTGTCATGAAATAGTTAGACAAATGAATAGATTAGTACAGGGCTCTCCAACCTTGGCCACTTTAAGACCTGTGGACTTCAACTCCCAGAATTCCTCAGCCAGCTTTTGGGAGTTGAAGTCCACAGGTCTTAAAGTGGCCAAGGTTGGAGAGCCCTGGATTAGTAGAAAACAATCTCTTTAGCTCAGGATTGAACTGTGGGGCCCTTGGTGTTCTCTGAAGAGAGGAGGAGGAGGAGGAGGAGGAGGAAGAGGAGGAGGAGGAGGAGGAGGAAGAAGAAGAAGAAGAAGAAGAAGAGGAGGAGGAGGAGGAGGAGGAGGAGGAGGAGGAGGAGGAAGAGGAGGAAGAGGAAGACTGCGGGGTTTTTGGTGCGCTCTGAGCTTGGTTCTTTTCTTGCAAATGTTTCATTGCCCAACTAGGAAACATTATCATGCTAGAAGGGTGTGAATTTTGTGGAGAGAAGGAGGAGGAGTGTGGAATCCTTGTTACTCTCTGAGCTTGGTTGTTTTCTTGCAGACATTTCACGACCCAACTAGGTAGCAATATCAGTGTTAATAGGTAGGTCAATTCAACCCTGAGCTACAAATATTGCCTTCTATCAGAAGAGAAGCCTGCTATGAACAGCTGCAGATCATGACGGTAACTCTACTACACCTTTAAATAGCCCGTAGTGAGGACAACAGGGGCGTCTCCACCCCTTCCAAGGATACCAAATTCTGGGCAAATTCTGCTTTGGTCATAATCTAACTTTGTGAGTCATCTCTTCAAGACAGACTTCCTAAACCAGGGATTCTAAGGAGGCAGCAATCAATCAGAATAGAGGTAGAAGGGACCTTGGAGGTCTTCTAGTCCAACCCCCTGCTCAAGCAGGGGACCCCATGCCCATTTCATACAAGGGAATGTCTAATCTCTTCTTGAAAACCTCCAGTGGCGGAGCATTCACAACTTCTGGTGGCAAGCTGTTCCACTCATTAATTGTCCTCACTTTTAATAAGTTTCTCTTTAATTCCAGGTTTCTTTTCTGTTTAATTAGTTTCCATCCATTGTCTTGCCCTCTGGTGCTTTGAAAAATAAATTGACTCCCTCCTCTTTGTGGCAGCCCCTCAAATACTGGAAGGCTTCTCTCATGTCCCCCTTAGTCCTTCTTTTGTCTAGACCAGGGGTCTCCAAATTTGGCAACTTTAAGACTTGTGGACTTCAACTCTGAGAATTCCCTCCCTCCCTCCCTCCCTCCTTCCTTCCTCCCTCCTTCCTTCCTTCCTTCCTTCCTTCCTTCCTTCCTTCCTTCCTTCCTTCCTTCCTTCCTTCTCCTTTCCCTCTGCCATGTTGGCAAAGCGATGCAATCCTCTCCCAACGACCAAATCTTTTTGAGTGGAGATGTCAACTCTTGGAGGCCATTTTGACTTTTCTCAACTATTCTGGAAGTTGAAGTCCACAAGTCTTAAAGTTGTCAAGTTTGAGGACCCCTGGTCTGGACTAACCCAAACCCACATCCTGCAACTGTTCTTCATATACAATAAAATAAGGAGAACGTGGGGAATTGGTGTCCCTTAAGACAGGCATTCACAAATCTTTAACGCCTCCCCTCTCTCTCTCCCTCTCCTCTCTCTCTCTCTTTAGTTCCCACCTAAGTGTGCAACCCACAACTTGGAGACTAACCTGCCAGTGTGAGGTTCTGAGTCCCATTGCCGTAGTGCTGGAAAATGTACTCCACAAAGTAGCGTTCGTGGGGCAGCGCACGGAAGCAGCCTCCCCGTAAGACGTGATAGGAGAAGAATGCCAACACTTTCCCAGCTGGGTTCGGTGCCACGTGGTGGGTAACAGAGTTGCTGCTTTTAAGGATCTCGTCCACTTCTGCGCAGGCCTGGGGAGAGGAGGAGAGCAGGTGAGAAACTTAGTCTGGCCTTCCGCCTTTCCTCAGCACAGCCATGATTTGGCTTCCAGCTACAGACGAAGAGTGACTAATACATTCAATTAATCCTTCATGGTTGAGGGAGCTAGGTATGTCTAATCCTATCTAAGAGTAGCCAGATACTTGTGCTTCGCTACGAAACTATGTGGTGGGGCTTAATTTTGGGGGAGGAAAATAAGGAGGAAAAAATTCTGCCTGTGCCTACCAGCATCCATCGGTATTCATCTGGCTAGTGTCCTTGTGCAGTGTGTGAGATAATTGAGGGCTGTTTGGAAACTGAAAGAGTATTTTCTGTGTGAGCAAGAAGGAGACAGCAAGGAGCCTGGGCGTGGCTTAGCCCAACTGTTGTGTAATAAAGCTGCTTGGTGCTGTGAAATTGAAACTGAAACTGCTCTCCTCTGATTGTGTTTTGCATTTGGAACAGATTTCTTTTCAGGTGGGGAGGGGGAGTAGAACTCCCTAGCATCAGAGCATAATAATAATAATAATATTAATAATAATAATAACAACAACATCAAAATCATCATAATCATAATCATATAGGAATTACTAATGCTCTGATAGTCATTTCAAAAAATTCTTCTTAGTGAGCACCTAGAAGCCAAGAGGAACATACAGGCCCAATTTCAAGTTTGTAGGCTTTACGGTTCTGGAAACTTTGTGATGATGCATGAGGGGTATTTCGCTTTTATATAGAGAATAGAATAGAATAGAATAGAATAGTGGAATGAAGAATAGAATAGAATAGAATAGAATAGAATAGAATAGAATAGAATAGAATAGAATAGAATAGAATAGAATAGAATAGAATAGATAGAATAGAATAGAATAGAATAGGAATAGAATAGAATAGAATAGAATAGAATAGAATAGAATAGAATAGAATAGAATAGAATAGAATAGTGGAATGAAGAATAGAATAGAATAGAATAGTGGAATGAAGAATAGAATAGAATAGAATAGAATAGAATAGAATAGAATAGAACAGTGGAATGAAGAATAGAATAGAATAGAATAGAATAGAATAGAATAGAATAGAACAGAACAGAATAGTGGGCGTGGCAGGGGAAGGTTAGTGCACAATCCCCCTTCCCTCCCCCCCATTAACCTACTTTCCAGTTCCATTCTCCTATGCAGGGCAACCAAAGGAGACCCAGCCAATCAGCTGGGACTCAATGGGAGGCAGAAAAGAGATGAGGGTGGGACCAGTCAGAGGCGGGATTGGCCGGTTCTCTGAACTACTCAAAATTTCCGCTACCAGGTTCTCCAGAACTGGTCAGAACCAGTTGAATCCCACCTCTGCTATGGAGGCATCTCTCATTTAGGGGCATCTTTCCATGCCAGCTGTGGCCCCTCCACTGCCCCCTTACCTGCTCTTTTTTGACGGACTTGGCATTCCTCTGGATGAGAAGCATCTGCTGGGCAACATTCTCCAGGTTGGGTCCGGTCGCTGGGCTCCCATTGAGGAATTTGGCTTGGAAGTCGTGGACCTCAGGCACCCAGTGTTTCCGAGTGATGGCCTCGCAGGCGGCCACAGGGTCAGAGAAGTAGAAGACCAGCCCTGCCGAGAAGGTCAGCAGCTCCGCGGACGTGAGGTTGACCTCTCCAGATGTGGACTTCCCTACCAGTTCAAAGATATTTGCGGATGAGAGGCACTGCGGAAGAGAAGGAGATTGGCACGGTTTGGATCTCAGCCCACATGGGCTCCACCAGGTTTACTCCAAAAAGGGTTTCAACCTTGGGTTGAAGGAGGTGTGGTGGCATAGTGGCTAGAGTACGGTATTGCAGGCTGAGTCTGCCCACTGCCAGGAGTTCAATCCTGACTGGCTCAAGGTTGACTCAGCCTTCCGTCCTTCCCAGGTGGGTAAAATGAGGACCCCGATTGTTGGGGGCAACAGGCTGACTCTGTAAACCTCTTAGAGAGGGCTGTAAAAGCACTGTGAAGCGGTAGATAAATCTAAAGGCTATTGCTATTCCTTCCTTCCTTCCTTCCTTCCTTCCTTCCTTCCTTCCTTCCGATTAGAATGCAGGCTAATTCTGCAAACTAACTCTGCTCCCAGCTAGGTGTTCAATTCTCACTGGCTCAATGCAAGAGGCTGACTCTGGAAACAGCTTAGAGAAGGCTGGAAAGCCCTGTGAAGCGGTATATAAGTCTAAGGGGTATTGCAAGGAAGGGAAAGGGAGGGAGGGAGGGAGGGAGGGAGGAAGGAAGGAAGGAAGGAAGGAAGGAAGGAAGGAAGGAAGGAAGGAAGGAAGGAAGGAAGGGCTGTGGTGGTGCAATGGTTAGAGTGCACTATTGCAGGATGACTCTACCCACTGCCAGGAGTTCGATCCTGACCGACTCCAGGTTAACTCAGCTTTCCATTCTATTGAGGTCAGTAGCAGGGGGTTGGACTAGAAGACCTCCCAGGTCCCTTTCAGCTCTGTTCCGATTCTGAATGCTAGCAGGATCTTACGGGAATGGACAGAAGGGAAATCCAGTCAGTATTGCTCAAAATCTCAGCAACTTGAAGAAGCGCGGACCTTGACTCCCAGAATTCCCCAGTCAGCTTTGCTCAAAGTCCACCCAAGTTGCAAAGCTTGAGAAAGATTGGATTGAACGATTAGCGCCCTTGGATCTCATCCGAAGAGCCATTAAGTTCTCCGGATTCCTGGTGAGTTCGAAGTGCTTGAACAGAGTTTGTGCAAATAATACACAACCCCCCACCCACCCCTGCCTGGAAAATAAACCTCCTTTGGATGCCTGCCTGTAAACAGAAGGTACAGTATAAACAGTCAGCTTGGCACTTAAGGGCACTTAAGACAAACTGCCATGGTTGCAGCAAAAACAAACACTTTTTGGGGAGAGGGGGCGGTATAGAAATTTAATAAATTAAATAAATAAATAAATAAATAAATAAAACACAACCCAAGCCTCTTCCAGGCTGGCAACGAAGGATGCCAAGGTTTGCTGTGGGTCTCCTATCCCCCCCCCCGACGCTTCTCCCTCCCTCTTTCCTTCCCCTGAGTCCCCCAAAGTAACTTAGACGAGCCATTCACCCTGGCGGCAGTTGTAGCACCAGGCCTCGACTTAGCGGGCAAACATCGGGCCCAATATTTCGGTTTATGTATTTACCTGTTGAATTTTATTTGCCCTCCTGTTAGCAAAGGGCGCTCTTGCTAAGCAAGGTAGCTGTTTTGTGGGGGTTGGTCCTGTTTTACGACTTTTTGTGGCCAGGATGGTTCAGCCAATTGCTGCAGTCGTTAAAGGGAGTCACGTAGTCGTTTAACGAATCCAGCTTGCCCCATTGATCTGGATTGGAAGAAGCCAGCTGGGAAAGTTACAAATGGAGATGCCGTAACCCAGGACAGTTCAACTGCCTTAAGTTTTATTTTATTTTTGTTTATATTTTATTTGATTATTTATTTTATTTTATTATTTTATTTATTTATTTGATTATTTATTTTATTTATTTGATTATTTTATTTCATTTATTTTATTGTTTTATTCTATTTTATTTTATTATTTTATCTATCTGTCTGTCTATTTATCTATTTATTGATTCATTATTTTATACATCTTTATTTTATTTTATTTATTATTTTATTTTATTTATTATTTTATTTTATGATTTATTCTATTCTACTCTATTCTATTATTTTATCTATCTATCTATCTATCTATCTATCTATCTATCTATCTATCTATCTATCTATCTATCTATCTGTCTGTTTATCTATCTATCTATCTACCTATCTACCTATCTATCTCTATCTCTCTATCTCTATCTATCTATCTATCTATCTATCTATCTATCTATCTATCTATCTATCTATCTATCTATCTCTCTATCTCTCTATCTCTCTCTATCTCTCTATCTCTCTCTCTCTCAATCTCTCTCTCTATCTCTCTCTCTCTCTCTCTCTATCTATCTATCTATCTCTCTATATCTATCTCTCTCTCTCCCCCTCTATCTATCTATCTATCTATCTATCTATCTATCTATCTATCTATCATCTATCCTCTCTCTCTCATCTCTCTATCTCTCTATCTATAATCTCTATCCATCCATCTTATCAATCTATCACTATATCTATCTATCTATCTGTCCTGTCTGTCTGTCTGTCTGGCTATCTATCTATCTATCTATCTTATCTATCTATCTATCTATCTATCTATCTATCAGCTATCCTCTCTCTCTCATCTCTCTATCTCTCTATCATAATCTCTATCCATCCATCTTATCATCTATCATCTATATCTATCTATCTATCTATCGATCTATCTATCTATCTTCTGTCTGTCTGTTGTATCTGTGTCGGTCTGTCTATCTATCTACCTATCTATCTCTATCTATCTCGATCTATCTATCTATCTATCTATCTATCTATCTATCTTCTATCTATCTCTCTATCTCTCTCTATCTCTCTAGCTCTATCTCTCTCTCTCTATCTCTCTATCTATCTATTCTATCTAATCTATCTATCTCTCTATCTCTCTCTATCTCTATCTATCTCTCTCTATCTATCTCTCTCTCTCTCCCCCCTCCCCCCTATCTATCTATCTATCTATCTATCTATCTATCTATCTATCTATCATCTATCATCTATCCTCTCTCTCATCTCTCTATCTCTCTATCTATAATCTCTATCCATCCATCTTATCAATCTATCACTATATCTATCTATCTATCTATCTATCTATCTATCTATCTGCTGTCTGTTTATCTATCTATCTATCTATCTATCTATCTATCTATCTATCTATCTATCTATCTATCATCTATCCTCTCTCTCATCTCTCTATCTCTCTATCTATAATCTCTATCCATCCATCTTTCAATCTATCACTCTATCTATCTATCTATCTATCTATCTATCGATCTATCTATCTATCTGTCTGTCTGTCGTCTGTCTGTCTGTCTGTCCTGTCTGTCTGTCTATCTATCTATCTATCTATCTATCTATCATCTATCTCTATCTATCTATCTATCTATCTATCTGTCTGTCTGTTTATCTATCTATCTGTCTGTCTGTCTGTCTGTCGTCCTGTCTGTCTGTCTATCTATCTATCTATCTATCTATCTATCTATCTATCTATCTATCTATCTATCTACTTATTCATTATTTTATAAATACATAAACTGTCATAAGTACATGCCAGTTGCCAAGGGCTCCAATTTTCATCCCATCCCCATGGAGGGTGCTGCAACGGTCATCAGTGTCAAAAAACAGCCGTAAGTCACTTTTTCCAGTGCCGTTGTAACTTCGAACGGTCCATTATACAGACGGTTCTTAAGTGGAGGACTATCTGTTAGAGGCCCCTGGCTAGAACCTGGAAGAGCTGAGTTCTAATCCTGCTGCAGGCATGAATCCCGACTGAGTTTGTGGCAAGTGGTTCAGGCCTAATACCAGGAAGAAGGAATAGCAGGGAAACCCATTTTGCAAGAAAAACCGCAGGGACTTGTGAAGGCAGCTGTCCGGGTTGCAGAAATTCTGGAGACTAAAACAGAGGAAAACCGGTTGCAGGACTGGGGTTTGGCTGGTCTAGAGAACAGAAGGACTGTGGGAGGGGAAAGGAGAAAAGGGAAAGGAAGGAAACGGATGAGAAGGGAAGGGGGGAGAGGGAAAAAGAAAAGGAAGAAAATAAATGCAGAAGGGAAGGGAATGAAAGGAAGGAGGGAAGGAGGAAGGGATGGGAAGGGAAGGGAAAGGAAAGGAAAAGAGGGGAAGAGGAAGGGCAGGGAAAGGGAAGAAGGGAAGGAGAAAGGAAAGGGAAGGGAAGCAAAGGAAAAGAAGGGAAGGGAAAGAAAAGAAGAGAAAGAAAAGAAGGGAAAGGAAAGGAGGGAAAGAAAAGAAGGGGAAGGAAAGGAGGGGAAGAGGAAGGGAAAGGAAGGGAAAGGAAGGGAAAGAAGGGAAAGGAAAGGAGGGGAAGAGGAAGGGAAGGAAGGGAAGAAAAGGGAAGGAAGTGAAAGGAAAGGAAAGGAAAGAAGGAAAAGGAAGAGGGCAAGAGGAAGGGAAGGAAAGGAGGGAAAGAAAAGGAAGGGAAGAGGAAGGAAGGGAAGGGAAAGGGAGGAGAAGGAAAGGAAGAGAAGGGAAGGGAAAGGAAAGAAGGGGAAGGAAGAGAGGAAGAGGAAGGAAAGGAAGGGAAGAAAAGGGAAGGAAGTGAAAGGAAAGGAAAGGAAAGGAAAGGAAAGGAGGCAAGAGGAAGGGAAGGAAAGGAAGTGAAGGAAAGGAAGTGAAGAAGGAAGGAAAGGAAAGGAAAGAAGGCAAGAGGAAGGGAAGGAAAGGAAGGGAAAGGAAAGGAGGGAAAGGAAAGGAGGGGAAGAGGAAGGGAAAGGAAAGGAAGTAAATGGATGCAGAAGGAAAGCAAAGCAAGAAAGAGACCCCTTGCCTCTCCCAACACTCTCTCTCTTTCTTTCTCCCTCCCTCTCTCTCCTTCTCCCTTTCCCTCCTCCCAACCGAAACGTTTTCCTTTCTTGGGCACAAACGTGCCCAACCCGTCTGGGCGAGGGCCGCCCTCCGAGCCTTTTCCCGAAGGCCTCTCTCTCGCTCAGCTCCTCTTTCCAGTTTTTCCGAGACGGCCTGAGAACGCTTCCTGCCTTTCCTTACGGCAGGGCTCCCCAGCCTTCCCACTTTAAGATGAGTAGACTTCGACTCCCGGAATTCCCCAGCCAGTGGGAATTCTGGGAATCGAAGTCCACTCAATCTTAAAGTCCCCGAAATTATTCAATAGGCGGGAATGAGCCAGCTTGAGCTGTTTCTGGCCACCACTCTCCACTAATCCCGTCCCTGAAATTATTTTCTCCATCTCTGAACTCTCTCTAAGTTTCCCCCCACTCAGAATAGACCTAAAAAAAAATGGACTATTCAGCTCATTTTTCACAACCAAACCAGAGGCAGAGTTAGACCTCGCTGGCCTTTTGCCCACATGATTAAAAAAAGTCCTTTTTTTTATTGGCAAATTCTGCCCTTTCTCTTTTTAATTGATTCCACGAGATGCTGCTGGGGAAATGCCTGATTTTGGTAGCTTCTCTGATTTGTAGGTGTCCAGGGTGACAATGGCCATAAGTCTTGTAAGCGCGGGGGAGACTCATATATAGAATAGAATGGAATGGAATGGAATGGAAGAGAAGAGAACAGAAAATATGGAATGAAATGGAATGGAATAGAATGGAATGGAGTGGAGTGGAGTGGAATGGAATAGAATAGAATAGAATAGAATAGAATAGAATAGAATAGAATAGAATAGAATAGAATAGAATAGAATAGAATAGAATAGAATAGAAATACTGGAGCGAATTAGAATAGAATAGAAATACTGGAGCGAATTAGAATAGAATAGAAATACTGGAGCGAATTAGAATAGAATAGAAAAGAATAGAAAATAGAATGGAAAATAGAATAGAATAGAAATACTGGAGCGAATTAGAATAGAATAGAATAGAAAAGAATAGAAAATAGAATGGAAAAGAATAGAGAATAGAATAGAGAATAGAATGGAATGGAATAGAATAGGATAGACTAGAATAGAATAATGGAATGA
The DNA here is from genome assembly GCA_023653725.1 of Bungarus multicinctus. NCBI lineage: Eukaryota > Metazoa > Chordata > Lepidosauria > Squamata > Elapidae > Bungarus > Bungarus multicinctus. Next base: position 96,869,170 of record CM042846.1, read on the forward strand.
AGAAATGGAATGGAAGAGAAGAGAAGAGAAGAGAAGAGAAGAGAAGAGAAGAGAAGAGAAGAGAAGAGAAGAGTTGGAAGGCACCTTGGAGGTCATCTAGTCCAAGCTTTAGGTATCATTTGTGACTTTCCCAACCAGATTCCAACAAGCAAAGTCAATGGGGGATGATTCACTGAACGGCTGGGGCCAAGAAGGATTGTAAAATCGGGTGCGACTCGCTTAAAAACCGTCTTGCTTGAGAACGGAAGTCCCCGTCTCAATCTCAATTGTGGTCATAAGCTGAGGACGACCTGCGGCATCGTCGTGCTTGTCATGACCGGCTCCAGGTGGGACCCCACCCTGCAGCCTCCTCTCTCCATCACGCCTGTGAGAGACGGCCCCCCTCCCCCCCCCAAATCCTGCAAGGTTATTTTAGGCGCAAAAGTAGATGGACATTTGGATTCCCGCAATGGACGGACGGCTGCCAAAGTTGATGGAGTTAGCAGAAATAGTTAAAGGAAAAAATAACTTCCACACAATCCCTTTTGTTTCGCTTCTGGACTTTGTGCTTGAGGTGGGAGAGAGAAATGAAACTTTGATTCTGGGTTTTGCTGATCAGATAGGTTTGGTGTTAACTGCCTAGAGGGGGATGTAAAGCACTCTGAAGTGGCATATAAATCTAAGTGCTGTTGCTAGTGTAGAAACGGCTCGTTCAGAGGCCGTCCTTCAGAAGTAAAAAGCTGAGGTTTCATGCTATTACCTTATTCAACTGCACCAAAGGCAGTTGGAAACTGAACGTCGTTTTTTATTTATTATTTATTTATTTATTTCTGAGTTTTATATACCGCCCTTCTCCCGAAGGACTCAGGGCGGTGAACAGCCAACTAAAATACAAATAAACAAAGTATAAATTATTTAAAAAAGAATTAAACACTAGACTGTCCCAAATCTAAAAACCCCAATTAAAATCAATAAAACATCATACCCCGTCCCAAGTAATCTAAAAACCCCATTTAAAATCCCATTAGTCAGCTCAGGCCGGCCTGCTCGAAGAGCCAGGTCTTCAGGTCACGTCTGAAGGCCCTCAGGTCACTGGTCGTTCGTAATCCAGGGGGCATCCCATTCCAAAGGGCGGGTGCCCCCACAGAGAAGGCCCTATTCCTCGGGGTCACCAGACGACACATAGAAGGCGTCGGGACCCGGAGGAGACCCTCTCTGTGGGAGCGCACCGGTCGGTGGGAGACTACTGGCAGAATGCGGTCTTGTAAGTATCCTGGTCCGATGCCATGGAGCGCTTTAAAGACCAAAACCAGTACTTTAAAGCGAACCCGGAAAGCCACTGGCAACCAATGCAGCTCGCGCAGGAGGGGCGTCACGTGGGAGTATCTCGACGCCCCCATAACCACCCGCGCGGCTGCATTCTGTACCAGTTGAAGCCTCCGAGTGCTCCCCGCAGGGAGCCCCATGTAGAGGGCATTACAGTAGTCCAGACGGGAGGTGACCAGGGCATGAGTGACTGTGCGTAAGGCGTCCCGATCAAGAAAGGGCCGCATCTGGCGTATCAGGCGAACCTGATAAAAAGCCCCCCTGGAGACGGCCGTAATATGCTCTTCCAAAGACAGCCGTACATCCAGGAGGACACCAAGATTGCGAGCCCCTTCTGTGGGGGTCAAGATCTCATCCCCAATAGCCAGCGATGGAGTCAGCTGACTATATCGGGCCGCCGGAAACCACAGCCACTCGGTCTTGGAAGGGTTGAGTCGAAGCCTGTTCTCGCCCATCCAGTTCCGCACAGCCTCCAGGCAACGGGCCATAACCTCCACAGCATCGTTGGGGTGGCTTGGGGTGGAGATGTAAAGCTGAGTGTCATCAGCATACAGATGGCATTTCACCCCAAAACCACGGATGATCTCTCCCAGCGGCTTCACATAGATGTTGAACAGAAGAGGGGAGAGGACCGACCCCTGAGGCACCCCACACATGAGGGGCCTAGGGGTGGACCTCTCCCCCCCCGTCAACACCAATTGTGAGCGGTCCGAGAGGAAGGACGAGAACCACCGCAAGACGGTGCCCCCAATTCCCAACCCCTCCAACCGCCGCAATAGGATACTATGGTCGATAGTATCAAAAGCCGCCGACAGATCTAAGAGGACCAGGACAGAGGAATAACCTCTGTCACGGGCCCTCCAGAGATCATCTACCAACGCGACCAATGCTGTTTCAGTACTGTGCCCGGGCCTGAAGCCCGATTGGAACGGATCTAAATAGGATGCTTCCTCCAGATACTGAGGGAGCTGACGCGCCACCACACTCTCAACAACCTTCGCCACAAAGGGAAGGTTGGAGACAGGACGATAGTTATTCAAAAGAGCCGGGTCCAGGGAAGGCTTCTTGAGGAGGGGCCGCACCACCGCCATTTTCAGGGCGGTCGGAAGCGCCCCCTCCGTCAACGAAGCGTTGACAATCCCCTGGAGCCAGCCTCGTGTCACCTCTCTGGAGGTAGAAACCAACCAGGAAGGGCACGGGTCCAATAAACATGTGGTGGCATTCAGCCTCCCCAGTAATCTGTCCACACCCTCGGCGGTCACAGGATCGAACTCTTCCCAGATAACCGTCTCAAGACCTGCCCCGGACACCTCCTCCGGGACCACCCAACTGGAGTCCAGCCCATCCCGAATCTGGGCGATTTTATCATGCAGAAATCGGGAAAACTCTTCTGCTTTACCCTGCAAGAGGTCCTCCCGCGCTCTCGGCTCAAGCAGGGAGTGGGTCACTCTAAACAGGGCAGCAGGCCGATTTTCTGCAGACGCAATAAGGGCGGAGAAGTGCGAACGCTTCCCTGTCTCTATCGCCACTAGGTAGGTCCTAATATAGGACCTCACCTGTGTCCGGTCAGACTCAGCACGACTGGCCCTCCAGATGCCCTCCAGACGTCTTTTCCGGCATTTCATCCCCCCTTTTCCCCCCCTCATCCCCCCTTTTCTCTCTCTCCTCTTTTTTCTATACTTTCCCTTCCTTATTTTCACTACTATTTTCTTTTGTATTTTTTTTTATATTATAAACTGATCAGAGAGAAAGAGGGGGGAGAGATTGAAAGAAAAAAGGGAGGGAGGGAGAGGGAGAGAAGGGGAGAGAGGGATTGAGAGAGAGAGGAAGGGAGAAACAGAGAGAGAAAGAGGGAGATAAACAGAGAAAAAGCAAGAGAGAAAGAGAAAGAGAGAAAGAGGGGGAGAGAGAGGGAGCGAAAGAGGGAGAGAGAAACAGAGAGAAAGAGGGAGAGAGAAACACACACAGAGAAACAAAGAAGAGAGAGAGAGAAAGAGAGAGAAAGAGGGAGAGAGAAATAGAGAGAGGGAGAGAGGGAGAAAGAAACAGAGAGAGAGAGAAAGAGGGAGAGAGAAACAGAGAGAGAGAAAGAGGGAGAGAGAAAGAGAAATAGAGACAGAAAGAGGGAGAGAGAAAGAGAGAAATAGAGAGAAAGAGGGAGAGAGAAACAGAAAGAGAGAGAGAAACACACAGAGAAACAGAGAGAAACAAAGAGAGAGAGAAAGAGGGAGAGAGAAACATACACACAGAGAAACAGAAAAGAAAGAAAGAAAGAAAGAAAGAAAGAAAGAAACAAAGAAAGAAAGAGAGAGAGAGAGAAAGAGAGAGAAATAGAGAGAGAGAAACAGAGAAAGAGAGAGAAAGAGGGGGGAAGAAAGAGAGAAAGAGGGAGAGAGAGAGAGGGAGAGAGGAAGAGAGGGAGAGAGAAAGAAGGAAACAGAGAGATGGAGAGAGAGGGAGAGAGGCTCCCTCCCCAAACTGCCCCCTCTTGATTTCAGCCCCCAACCCATTTCTTTCCTCTAGGAGAGTGACACTTCCTCCTGCGGTCTGTCTATCAGCCAGCCCCCAAGCCCCCCCCCTCCCTCATCCGGTGACAGTTTTTCTGACGAAGTCATTTCCAACCCCCCCCCCCCCCCCCAAAGACGTTCAAAAGCAGAAGTTTCCGTGCGTCGCAGCTTCCTCCCTCTCGGCGCCTCTGGCGAAGCTCCCCGAGATCTTAGAGGGCCTCCAATGAGGAGAAATTTCCTGACAGTGAGAACAATAAACCAGTGGAACAGCTACTCTCCAGAATTTTAGGGTCTCCTGCTTTTAGCATGGGGTTGGACTAGAAGACCTCCGAGGTCCCTTTTTTCGGCTCTCATGCTTTCTGGTTAGAGAATTGCCTAGGTTCTGGCTGTCTTTTAGCAGGGGGTTGGTCTAGAAGACCTCAGAGGTCCCCCCTTCCTAGGGTTCTGCTTACGGGGGTTGGTCTAGAAGACCTCAGAGGTCCCTTCCACCTCGGTCATTCTATGATTCTTTTGGAGCAGTCAAGCAGATGGCCTGGTCTCTGAACCCAGCTTGCCCGGGACAGTGCCAGCCTTGTGGTTCCTTGGCTCACACAGACCCGCCTGTCGGAAACACGGGGGGGGGGGCTCCAATATTAGGAGTTTTTAAGAAGAGACTGGACAGCCGTTTGTCTGAAATGGTACATAGGATCTTCTGCCTAAGCAGGGGGCTGGACTAGAAGATCTCTAAGGTCCCTTCCAAGTTCTGTTATTCCACTAGGAATGATGGCAGGAATTGGGCACCTCTAGTTCACCGAAAAGCAGGACTGGGGTGACACGATAGCAGAGTTCCAATATTTAAGGGTTTGCCACAAAGAATACGGAGGGTTTTGGGTTTTCTGTCAACCTATTTTCCAAAGTTCCAGAAATCAGGACAAACAACAACGGATTGAAACTCATCGAGGAGAGAAGGAGCCTAAAACTGAGGAGAAATTTCCTGACAAGGGGAACAATTAATCAGTGGGACGACTTTAACAGATTTAACAGATGAAGAGAGTTAGAAGGGACCTTGTAGGTCATCTAGTCCAACCCCATTTCTGACAGAGGGCAGCCTGGTCTCTTCTTGAAAACCTCCAGCTATGAAGCTCCCACAACTTACTTATTTACTTAATTACTTTCCTTCCTTCCTTCCTTCCTTCCTTCCTTCCTTCCTTCCTTCCTTCCTTCCTTCCTTCCTTCCTTCCTTCCTTCCTACCTACCTACCCACCTACCTACCCACCTACCTAACAGATTAACAGAGTTGGAAGGGACCTTGTAGGTCACCTAGTTCAACCCCCTCAAGCAGCAGATCCTACTCCATTGCTGACAGATGGCAGCCCAGTCTCTTCCAGGGATGAAGCTCCCACAACTTACTTACTTAATTACTTTTCTTTCTTTCTTTCTTTCTTTCTTTCTTTCTTTCTTTCTTTCTTTCTTTCTTTCTTTCTTTCTTTCTTTCTTTCTTTCTTTCTTCCTTCCTTTCTTCCTTTCTTTTCTTTCTTTCTTTCTTTCTTTCTTTCTTTCTTTCTTTCTTTCTTTCTACCTACCTACCTACCTACCTACCTACCTACCTACCTACCTATCAGATTAACAGAGTTGGAAGGGACCTTATAGGTCATCTAGTCTAACCCCCCGCCCAAGCAGGAGACCCTATGCCATTTCTGACAGATGGCAGCCCAGTCTCTTCTTGGAAGCCTCCAGGGATGAAGCTCCCACAATTTCTGAAGGCAACTCCTGTTCCAGGGGTTGATTGTCCTCACTGAAACTGGGGGCAAGAAAAACCCAAAATACACATATAGCCTGGACAACCATTTGTCTGAAATGGTATAAGGGTCTCCTGCTTTTAGCAGGGGGTTGGACTAGAAGACCTCCGAGGTCCCTTCCGGCTCTATTCTGATTGAAATGGTATAAGGGTCTCCTGCTTTTAGCAGGGGGTTGGACTAGAAGACCTCCGAGGTCCCTTCCGGCTCTATTCTGATTGAAATGGTATAAGGGTCTCCTGCTTTTAGCAGGGGGTTGGTCTAGAAGACCTCCGAGGTTCCTTCCAACTCGGTCGTTCTATGATTCTTTTGGAGCAGTCAAGCGGTTGGGCTGTTCCCTGAACCCAGCTTGCCCGGAGCAATGCCAGCCTTGAGGTTCCTTGGCTCACACAGACCCGCCTGTCGGAAAAATGGGGGGGAGGGCTATTGAGGGGTGGGGGGGTGTCAGGCAAATCTTGCCCAAGTCCCCCTCCCCACTTCTCTTCTCCCTCTGCCTCCAAGAGCTGCTCCTGCCGTTGCTGAGGCCGCTGCCGTCCCGGCCCGGCGCCCCAAGCCCTTTGCCCCCGTGCTGGAGTTTGACCCAGGCTTCTTCCAGCTGGCAGGACGACCCCGCCCGCCCGCCCGCTACCCCCACTGTACCTTTTCACACGGCACCGCCGAGCATTGCACCCGGGACCTTGCAATATTTAACAGGGCATCCACCGAGCGACGGGGCAGAGCGCCTTCCCGGCTGCCGGACAGCAGCGCCCACAGTTCCTGCACGGCTGGTTCTCGGGGGGCTTCGGGCCCGGCGGCAAGGCAGCAGCAGCCGCTGCCCCCAGCAGGCAAAGGAGCAGCATCAGGGGGGCGAGGCGGCGGCTCATGGCTGGGCAGGCGGGCTCCGGTCTGGCCACAGGTGGCTTCTTGCGAGCAGGTTGCCCGGGCGCTGGAAGTCTCGGGCTGCTGCTGGGCTCAGGTGATTGGCTCCAGGTGGGATTGCCCCAGGTTAACCATTCCACAAAACCTGTCTGGCTCCACACATTCCCCAGCCCAGCATGGGAGGGCAGGTCTTGGGCCGGGGGGGGGGGGGGGAAGGGGGGGGGAGAAGCAGGCGAGGTGGGGCCAGGAGGGCAGGAGCAAGGAGACTAGGCGGCCCAGGGAAGGGAAGGGAAGGGAAGGCGCCCAGCCTTTGCTTCACCCTCTGAGCTCATCCCTCCCGTGGAGGGTGGGGGGGGCAAGGGGTGCCGGGGCTCTTACCTAACCCCCGCTTGCTGTGGGCGGGCAGGGAAATCCCCTTGGCAAGCCGAGCTGAGTCAGGCGTGGAAGGGCTGTTTTTTTTTTTTGGGGGGGGGGTGGGGGGTGGAGATGCTTAGAAGAACGAATTGGATCGTGAAAAGAATTCTGGTCCCACACCCACACTACAAAAATTCGAGGGTCGGTTCGGACTACAACTTTGGGAAGATTTTAAGAAGAGATTTGGACAACCGTGGGTCTGAAATGATCTAGGGCTTCCTGCCGGAGCACGGGTTGGACTAGATGACCTCTGAGATCCCTGTCAAATCTGTTTTCCTATGATTCTGTAAGGGTTTCCTGCTTTTAGCAGGGGGCTGGACTAGAAGACCTCTGGGATCCCTTCCAACTCTTATTCTGCAATTCGGTAAGGATCTCCTGTTTGAGGGTTAGACTAGAAGATCTCCGAGGTCCCACCCAGCTCCATTATGGTTGAAATGGCATAGGGTCTCCTGCTTTTAGCAGGGGGCTTGGACTAGAAGACCTCTGGGATCCCATCCAGCTCTACTCTGATTGAAATGGCAGAGGGTCTCCTGCTTGAACAAGGGGTTGGACTAGAAGACCTCCAGGTTCCCTTCCAACTCTTGTCCTTCTGTTATTCAGTTCTTGCTGATCCTCCCCTCTCCTAGGGCTGAGGGACAGATGAGGCATAGCTTCTGCCCATGTTTAAAGAGCCCTCGTCCTTCCCACCCGGGCATCCTTGAGAGCGAGGATGTTTTGATGCCCAAAAGAGGAGAACAACGAAGGAGACCCAGATTCAGAGACAAATTCGCCCAAAATGGAAAGGAAGACATTTGAGGCAGGGTCGTCCCAAAGGTGGTTTTCTGTTCTTCTTCTTTGAAAACATTTCGCTTCTCCTCCCAGGAGCTTCCTCCGTTCTGAAGAAGCTTCTTAGATGAGAACGGAAGAAGCTTCTGGGAGGAGAAGGGAATGACCGAGTTGGAAGGGACCTCGGAGGTCTTCTAGTCCAACCCCCTGCTCAAGCCAGGAGACCCTTACGGAATCATAGAATGACAGAGTTGGAAGGGACCTCGGAGGTCCTCTAGTCCAACCCCAATTGGATGGCGAAAGATGCCCAGAGACACGGGAGGAGGGATTGACTTTCCGTTTGCAACAGAGCCCGCTAGGAAGAGTTATGTGGAAGGGGCTTATGAAAGCAGGCTTGTGACGCAACAGAGACTCTCTCCATCCCAAGCGTGTATGCACACGCACGCACGCACACCCACACACACACGGAGAGACGAGCGTGCGTGGCGAACCCAATCCAGAACCCTTGGCCCAGTCGAAAGCTTGCACGATCCGGGTTCAAGGAGGATTTCTCAGAGTTCTGCTTTGGCTGGTTCTGCTTTATAGCCACAGTCCTCAATGTACGGCCACAACCGGAGCCCAATGTTTCACGTTGCTAAGCGATGTCATTTGGTAAGGGAGTTTGGCCCAGTTCTTATGACTTCTCTGGCCAACGTTGTTAAGTGAATCACAGGAGTTGTTAAATTAGTCACACGGTCCTTAAGCGAATCTGGCTTCCCCGTTGGACTTTGTCAGAGGGTTGCAAAAGGGGATCACGTCACCCTGGGACTCTACAACCGTCATAAGTATGAGTTGGTTGTCCAGCGGCTGCACGCCAATCACATGGCCGTGGGGATGAGGCAACGGTCGTAAGTGTGAAAAACAGTCAAAATTCCCTTTTTTCAGTGCTGTCTTGACTTCAAACAGTCACTAAATGAACAGTTGTAACAGCTGGAGGTGACCTCTTCAGATCTACAGATTAACAGAGGTGGAAGGGACCTTGCAGGTCATCTAGTCCAACCCCCTGCCCAAGCAGGAGACCCTACGCCATTTCTGACAGATGGCAGTGCAGTCTCTTCTTGAAAGCCTCCAGGGATGAAGCTCCCACAACTTTCTCTCCCTCTCTCTCTCTCTCCCTTCCTACCTTCTTATCTTCCTACCTACCTACTTATCTACCTACCTACTTATCTATCTATCTATCTATCTATCTATCTATCTATCTATCTATCTATCTATCTATCTATCTATCTATCTATCTATCTATCTATCTCTCTCTCTCTCTCTCTCTCTCTCTCTCTCTCTCTCTCTCTCTCTCAGATTAACAGAGTTGGAAGGGACCTTACAGGTCATCTAGTCCAACCCCCACACCCCCAAGCAGGAAATCCAGCACCATTTCTGGCAGAGGGCATTCCAGTCTCTTCTTGAAAGCCCCCAGGGATGAAGCTCCCACAACTTCCGGAAGCAGCTTCTGTTCCACGGGTGGATTGTTCTCACGGTCAGAAATTCGGCTGTTGGGTTCATGCCTGCTCCACGTGGGTTTCTCCCTTCTGTGGGTTACTCGGGAGGAGAGAGGGAGAGAGAGAGAGACGGAGGGTTTGACTCAGCCGGCGGCGGTTTTCCGTTTTAACCACAAGATGACACAAGATTTTTTGGCTTCTGGGGGCGAAACTGGATCCCTGTTGAATCACCATGGTTCCTTTCCCACAGGCGTGGGAGGGCGGAGGAGGCAGGCTGATGGGCCCTGGAGTCCCTTAACAGGCAGTCCTCGACTTACAACCGTTCATTTAGTGACCGAAGTTATAATGGCGCTGGAAAAAAAAGACTTGCGACCTGTCCTCGCACTTACGACCTTTGTAGCGCCCCCTTAGGTACACATGATCAAGATTCAGAGATTTGGTGACCTGTATTTACGACGTTCCTGGCCGGCATCCAAGGAGGGTGGGAAGGGCTGGATTCGTTTAACGACAAAATGGCTCCTTAAACAAGCGCAGGGATTCGCTTTAAGGACTGCAGTTCGCTTTAAGGACTGTGGTTTCACTTAACAACCACGGCAAAACTCGGGAGGGGAGTGACACGCTTAACAATCGGCAATCTCGTCCCAACAGCGCTGAAAAGTGACCGTTTTTCACACTTTCCCACCGTGGCAGCATCCTTGGGGAATCGCGTGATCTGAATTCAGAACGCCTGGTAAGCGACTCACACTTGTGACGGTCGCAGCGTTCCGTGTGTGTGTGTGTGTGTGTGTGTGTGTGTGTCACGCGATCGTCCCCTTTTGCGACCTTCTCGCAAGCCAAATCAAATGGGGAAGCCGGATTTCATTTCACGTCCGTGTGACTAACTTGACAAGGGCGTTGATTCACTTAACAACGATGGCAGGGGGGAAAACGGTCACTAAACAAATCGGTTGTAAGTCGAGGGCTGCCTGTATTGGAGATTTTTAGGAAGCATTCCTGCCGTAAACCTTTTCTGGAGGCATTTCTAGGGAGGAGGTGTTCCTGTATCACAGGGGTCTCCAACCTTGGCCCCTTTAAGACTGGTGGACTTCAACTCCCAGAATTCCCCAGCCAGCATAGCTGGGGATTCCGTAGCTGGGGGTTATGGGAGTTGAAGTCCTCCTATCTTAAAATGGCTCCCCTTTGGAAACACTGGCAGTATTAAAGCACGCTTTGCAAATCCTGGGAGTTGAAGTCCACCAGTCTTAAAGTGGACAAGTTTGGGGATCCCTGCTTTAAACCACAAACTTCACATATTCACGTAGCCAGGATGTACAAAGCATGCTTTAATAATGCCAGGGTTTCCAAAGGGGAGCCATTTTAACATAGGAGGACTTCAACTCCCAGAATCCCCAGCTACGGAATTCCCAGCTATGCTGGCTGGAGAATTCTGGGAGTTGGAGTCCACCAGTCTTAAAGGGGCCAAGTTTGGAGACCTCTACTCTGTATTGGAATCTTTTCCAATTTTTCCAATTTTTGAGCAAATACAAATCTAGCTGCTGTTAATATATGTATGAATAAATATGTTTTTTTCTTTACTATAGTTTTCAGGTAAAATCCCCAATAAAACTACCTCAGGTTTGAAGACAATGTGTCGTTTTATCATCTTTTCCAACCATGTGTGTGTTTTTGTCCAATATCTTTTAGCTTCTGTACATGTCCACCACATATGATAGTATGTTCCCAGTGTTTTATGATACTTCCAGCATGTGGCTGATTTATTTTTAAACATCTTTGCGGTTGCAAAATGCCATTTATAAAACATCTTATACACATTTTCTTTATATGCTGTTGACACTGTTCATTTATAGTTTCTATCCCATAGTTTCTGCCATTTATCTAATTCTATCCCAGAGCCAAAGTTTATCCTCCAGGCTATCATTGTCTCTTTCACTTGTTCTTCTTAATTTCACTCCTAAGTAAGTAGCTGTATACAATTTCTTAAATCATCTTTTCTTCTGTTCCTGTTAAGATTTTATCTAATTCTGTCAATTCATTATAAAAAAAACCCCTCTGCTTTAACATCTTTTTCATATCTAGAATGTATTTGCATGTATGAGTACCAATTCATACCAATCCCTCGTTCATTCAGTTCTTGTTTCGTTTTGAGGCATTTCTAGGGAGGCAAGTGTCGTTTTTCCAGTAAAGCAACCATTTTAAAGCAAATGCATTTGCAATTTATGATGCTATTTGCTTTTGGGAAATGCAGAGCACATTAACCTGCCAACGGATGAATTACTCCTCTTGAAACCAGATATGTGATAATATTGCTTGGGCTGGGCCTGTCCAGCTTTGGCCTCCCAGGGTTTTTTTTTTAATCATTGGAGCAGTTCCAAGGAGGCCATCGAAGACGATCCAGACTAGAAACCAAGACCAGGGATGACGGTTGAAGGAAGTTGGACGGACAGGAGGTCCTTAGTTTAGAACCATTCTGCCAGCATTCCAGAAAACCTCCACTCCAACCAATAGCTCAGCAACAGGCATCTTCTAACAGATTTCAGGATCAATTTCTCCTTGATCAGTTTCCATCCATTATTCCTTGTCTGGCCTTCAGGTGCCTTGGAAAATAGTTTGACCCCTTCCTCCTCTCTGGGGCAGCCCCTCAAATAGTGGAAGGCTGCTCTCCTGTCTCCCCTGGTCCTTCTCTTCACTAGACTAGCCAGGCCCAGTTCCTGCAACCGTTCTTCATATGTTTTAGCCTCCAGTCCCCTCATCATCCTGGTTGCCCTTCTCTGCTCTCTTTCTAGAGTCTCAACCTCTTTTTTATAGTGTGGTGACCAAAACGGGATGCAGGACTCTAAGTGTGACCTTAGTAAGGCTTTATAGAGTGGTGTTAGTACCTCCCTTGATCTCGATTGCATCCCTCTGTTAATACAACTTAGGACTGCATTGGCTTTTTTGGCTGCTGCTGCTGCACACGGCTGGCTCCTATTTAGCTGGCTGTCCACTAAGACTCCAAGATCCCTCTCATACTTGCTGCTATTGAGCCTGGTTTCACCCAGTTTATATGTGCACTTTTGGTTTTTCTTGCCTAAGTGTAGGACTTTACTTTTCTCTGCATTGAATTTCATCTTCTCAAAAGTTCTGTTTTATTTCAATAGTAAACTGGCACATGTGGGGAATCCCGAATCAGAAAGTTCCAGGTTTCCTTGCAACAAGTCAAAAACTACAAATCCACCCCCTGCGCCCCTCATTCTGGCGATTGCCGTTATAACCTGAGGAGACTGTGCATGGCTGAAGGCCCTCTTCAACCTCCTGTTGCAAAGCTGGCTGGGGAATTCTGGGAATTGGAGTCCCCTCCCCTCTTAAAAGTTGCCAAGGTTCAGAAGCACTAGGAGACAGGTAACCAGGGGTGGGATTCAGGTGGTTCAGACCGGTTGAAGCGAACCGGTTGTTAAATTTACATCTGGTTCGCCGAACTGGTAGTTGAATCAACCGACTGGCTGGCTCGGCCTGGCCTGCCTCTCCCAGGAATCTCCACATAGCCCATTTTGGATGCAGGTAAGTGCAGGGTTCGCACGGAGGCTGTGGGAGGGTGAAAAATCCCCCCCCAGAAGTTCCAGAAGGCCAAAAACAGGCCTGTTTCCATCTTCTGGAAGTCCTCCGGAGCCTGGGAGTGGCTGTTTTCACCCTCCCAGAGGCCCGCGGGAAGCCTCCAGACTCTGGGGAAGGCAGAAAAAAGTTCTGGTAGGCCGCGTCCACCTTGGCCATGCCCAAGTTCTAGATTTTTTTAATTCCACCGCTGCTGGTAACCCTCGGTTTATACAATCATTCATTTAGTGACCGTTTCAAAGTTATTACAACGGCACTGAAAAAAGCGACTTATGTCTGCTTTTCATACTTATGGCGGGTTGCAACGCCCCTGTGGTCACGTGATCGATAATTGGATGATTGGCAACTTGGCTTGTACTTAATGACGATGGCTGCGTCCCCCTGGGATCACTTTTGTAATCTCCCCCAACAATTTCCAGCAAGGAAATTCAACGGAGGAAGCCAGGTTCGCTTAACGACCGCGTGATTCACTTAACGCCAAAGCAACTGTGGCAGGAAAGGTTGCACGGAGATGGGACCGTGATTCGTTTCTCAATTCTTTTGCTTAGGCATGAAAATTTGGGGCTCCATTGCGGTCATAAGTCAAGGAGGACCTGTTTATTTAGATTCCTGTCCTGAACGGAGGTTGGCTTGATGGCCTCTGGGATCCCTACAAAAAAAAAAAATCTGGATTTGACCCTTCTGAGATCCTCTTGGAGGTTGTGTTGACATTGCAACGTTTCTCCAGAAGTTGTGTTGACGTTGCAAAGGTTCACAGTGAAATCCGAGCTTTTTCTCTCTCTTTCCTGATTGGAAAAAACAAACTTTAGGTGTGACAATCCCAGACCCAAAGATTAAGTCTCCCACTTGGAGTTCACCTGATTTTTATGGGTGTTTATACAGCAACCCCAACAACAAATAGAGAATCGATTCCGTTCTTGCGGGTTAATAATTCCGCCCCACCCTTGAGATAATTATCCGTTGGAGAAACAGCTCCTGCCTAACCCAGGCATCAAGAAATGGCAGAGGCGTGGCTGTTCTCACTTACAGGTAAGTAGAAAGTTGATCTTCTTGGAAGATGAATTAATAGCTAGGCATTAGAGAGTGGAAGAACAGGTAATCCTTCACTTATAACCAGAACTGAATAAGAGAACGATAGAGCTGGAAGGAACCTTAGAGATCTTCTAGTCCAACCCTCTGCTTAAGCAGAAGATCCTATGTACCATTTCAGACAAATGCCTGTCCAGTCTCTTCTTCAAACCCTCCAATGTTGGAGCACCCACAATTTCTGGTGGCAGGCTGTTCCCCTAGTTAATTGTTCCCGCTGTTAGGAAGTTTCTCCTTAGTTCCAGGTTGCTTCTCTCCCTTGATTATCTTCATTATTATCTATTATTTCTTCTGCTGCCTTTGGGTGCTTTGGACAATAGGTTGACCCCTTCATCTTTGGGAAACTATTGGAAGACTTCTATCATGTTTCTCCTAGTTCTTTTCTCTTGAACTTTTGCAGAAGAACAGAAGAGCAAAATAATTGGAAGGGACCTTAGAGGTCTTCTAGTCCAACCCCCTGCTTAGGCAGAAGACCCCATGTACCATTTTAGACAAACGGCTTCCTGTTCTGACCCAAACCTTGTTCCACGGAAACAAACACGAAACAGAGGTAACAGCAAAACCTTTGAATGATTCTTTAAGAATTCCGCTCCTTCCCGGTTAAAAGGCTGTTTCAACCTAATTGTCTCTGGTAAGAAGAAGCCTTGCCAAGGTGGTGCAAGGCTGCCAAGAACATCAGATAAAGTTGCCAAGATGTATTTCAAACACAAAGAGTCTCCAAACACCAACTAAGAGAGTCCAAACGTCCACAAGATTTGAGTGCAAAAACTTCTTTGCTTCCTGCAAAGAACTACGGCTTTTCAGCTGGCTTTTATCTCTTAAGGGAGGGGCCATCACCTTGCAGCCTTACTCCCGAGTCTCCCGTGCTGCTGCAGCTGCTCTTTCCTTCGAGCAGCCCTGCACACACGCACCCTGAGCACAGGCTCCTCGGGGAACTCTTCCTCACTGCTGCCAGCCTCCACAACCTCCGAAAGCAGCACTCCACTCCCCGATAGTCCTGGCCCCATCCCTGCATCACACGCAGGCCTGGCCACTCATCTGAGTCCTCACTCTCTGAGACCTCAGCTGTCCACACCTGCTGCCGACGAGCTACAAAACTCTCCAGTCTCTTCTTGAAAGCCTCCAGTGATGGAGCACCCATGACTTCTGGTGGCAAGCTGTTCCACCGGTAAATTGTCCTCCTTGTTAGGAAGTTTCTCCTTAGTTCTAGGTTGCTCCTCTTCTTGATGAGTTTCCATCTGTTGCTACTAGTCCTGCCTTCTGGGGCTTTGGAGAATAGGTTGACCCCTCTTCTTTGGGGCAGCCCCTCAAATACTATGATGCTGCTCTCATATTTCTCCTAGTTCTTTTCTTTTGAACTTTTACAGAATACAGAGTTGGAAAAGACCTCGGAGGTCTTCTAGTCCAGCCCCCTGCTCAAGCAATACCGTTTCAGACAAATGGCTGTCCAATCTCTTCTGGAAAACCTCCACTGTATGACTGGGGAATTTTGGGAGATGAAATGCACAGGTCTTAAAGTGGCCAAACATGGAAACACCTTTGCGGTAGAACGTAATTAAACAAGCCTACTTTAATTATAAATTATAGGGCATGATTAAAAACAAGATTTTCAGAGTCATTCCAAGATTCGTCGGGTTGCAAAGACCTCAATCTCTTCTTCTGATCAATTTCTCCTCCTTCCTGGGTGTGGGAAGCACCCGGTGAATACAGCCACCATAAAGGTGAACGACCTCTGTGGATGGATGGACTGTCATCCATCCATCCGTCCGTCCATCCATCTGTCCGTCCATCCATCCATCGTTGGCAAACCAAGCTATCACCACCAGGTCATTCAACTCAAACTATATAAAAAGTCTGAAGTCCTTCCCCCTTTTAAAATTTTCCATCAAGGATCATCCTGGATTTTCTTCCTCCTTCGATTGCGTGGCCCTCAACAATGAAGTCCTTTTTTTATGTCGCTTGGCGTAATGGTTGCTAAAATTCAGCTTTTTCTAACCTTAGCGGTAATTGTTGGGTGGGGCTTCCCTGCCTTGGCTCTGGTGCTGCGTAAGGAGATTTTGTTTTTAATCCTAGAGCAGAGAGCAAAACACATCTTTGTAATAATCCCCAGATCTAGTAAATCTCTGAGCGATTTGCAGTTGGAGTTTTGATTTCTGTTGGGCCAGAACAAAGGAAGTTTCTTCTCCAGCTAAATTACAGTGCTGAATTTTATTTTTATTTTTATTTAATAATAAACTTTATTAATCTTTTATGACTTTAAAAATGAACCAAAAGTGTAAATATCTTGACATTAACAGTTTGTGGCATTCATCTTATACTACTATTTTATGCATTATTTACAAATATATATAATTTATGCTAATGTAAGCATTTAACCTATATGTTGCTTATCATTAATTTTTCATCATCCATCTATCTTAGCTCAATCCAGTCATACCATTTTTCCCAAATCCTATAATACTTGGTCTCCTCCTTTTCTTGTAATATCAGAGTTAATTTATCCATCTCGGCACAAGACATTATTTTTTGGATAATCAGTTCATCTGGTGATATACGTGTATGTTTCCAACACTGGGCATAAGCAATTCTAGCTGCCATTCAAATATGCAATACTATATATTTTGTATTTCTCCTGTATTTCTTTTTATATATCCCCAGTAAGAATAATTCCGGTTCTAATTCTATTTGTTCATTAGTGATCTCTTGCAGCCATTTTTTAATTTTTAGTCAATATTTTTGAGTCTCCGGGCAGGACCACCACATGTGATAGAATGTACCTTCTTTCTTTTTTCAACTTCCAACATGCCGGATTCATGTTGGGATACATCTTCGCCAATCTCGAAGCGGGCAAATACTATCTATAAAACATCTTATAGATGTTCTCTTTATATGCAGCTGATTTCGTTAATTTATCATTTTTATTTATTTATTTATTTATAATCATATTTCTATACCGCTCCCTCTCCGAAAAGGGACTCGGGGCGGTGTACAGCCTAATAAATACATAAAATACAGAGATACAAAATTAAATAGAATTTAAAACCGAATTAAACATGAGTATGGCTGCATCCCAAATTTTTAAAAATAAGTTAAAATTTAAAAAACCCTATTTACTAAAACCTCTTAAACCCTTACTGGGCCAGGCCAGCCTGTTTAAAAAGTAGGGTCTTAACTGCGCGCCGGAAGGAGAGGATATCTGTCATGGCTCATATCTCCGGGGGGAGATCATTCCACAGGGAGGGCGCTCCCACAGAGAAAGCACGCACCCTCGGGGCCGCCAGTCGACAACGATCAGGTGGCGGTACCCCAAGTAGGGTGACCCTGTGGGAGCGTACTGGGCGGCGGGAGGTTGTTGATGGCAGCAGGTGGTCCCGTAAGTACCCAGGTCCTGAGCCATGGAGCACTTTAAATACCATCAGTACCACCTTGAATCGAATCCGGAAGGCCACAGGAAGCCAGTGCAGCCTGCGGAGAAGTGGTGTTACGTGTGTGCCTCGAGGGGTGCCCACGATCACCCGCGCGGCTGCATTCTGGACTAACTGCAACCTCCGGAGACTCTTCAAGGGGAGCCCCATGTAGAGAGCATTGCAATAATCCAAGCGGGAGATAACGAGGGCGGAAGTGACTGTGCGAAGTGCGCCCAGATCCAGAAAGGGCCGCAACTGGTAAATCAGACGAATCTGATAAAAAGCCCCCCTGGCGACGGCTGCGATATGTTCTTCCAAAGACAGCCGCACATCCAGGAGGACACCCAAGTTGCGCGCCCTTTCCACGGGGGTCAAAACCTCTCCCCCCACGGCCAGCGAAGGAATAAGCTGGCTGTATCTGGGCGCAGGAAACCACAGCCACTCGGTTTTGGCCGGGTTGAGACGAAGCCTGTTACGACCCATCCAACCCCGCACGGCCTCCAGGCACCGGGACATCACTTCGACGGCTTCGTTGGGGTGGCCCGGGGTGGAGATGTACAGCTGAGTATCATCAGCGTACTGATGGAACTCCACCCCAAGGCCACGGATGATCTCACCCAGCGGCTTTACATAAATGTTGAACAGCAGGGGCGAGAGCACCGACCCCTGAGGCACCCCACAAAGCAGGGGCCTTGGGGTCGATCTCTGCCCCCCTGTCAACACAAATTGCGAGCGGTCGGAGAGGAAGGAGGTGAACCACCGTAATACGGTGCCTCATTTTGGTTCCAAATACTTTCCCATTCTGTCAAATTTATATTATGTCCCATATTTTGCGCCCAGGCTAGCTGAATTTTTAAAAAAGCTTGCAGAAATCCCTTGATGGTGCTCAGGTTATTTTCTTATTTGTCATAGGACAGGTAGTCCTCGATTTATGATGACAATTGAGCCCAAAATTTATTCTGCCAAGCAGGATAGTTGTTAAGTGAGCTTTGCCCCATTTTATGATCATTCTTGCCACTAATATTTAAGTGAATAACATGGTTGTTAAATGAATCTGGCTTCCCACATTAACATTGCTGGTCAGAAGGCTGCAAAAGAAGATCAAGTCACACACTGCGACCGTCATAAATAGGAATCACTTGCCACACGTCTGATTTTGATCACGTACCTTAGGAATGCTACAGTGGTTGTAAGTGTGAAAAACAATCATAAGTTACTTTTTTTCAGTGCCATTCTAACGTGGTCATTAAATGATTGAATAAGTCCAGGATTACCTTGTAATCGTTGGGTGTGTTCACTCACCTGGCTCGGATGCTCCATAAAGAGATTTTTAAACCCAGAGCAGAGAGCAAAATGTAGCTTTGTAATAATTCCCAAAACTACTAAATTTCAGAGCAATTTGCAGTTAGATTTTTGATTTCTGTTCTGGCTAGAATGACAGACATTTCTTCTCTCCAATCAAAGTTTTATTTTTCCATATATATTAATACTGTAATATACAGAAATAGAAAATAGGAAAGATAGGGGAAGAAAAAGGGAAGGGAAAAATGTGGGGAAAAAAGGAGGGGGGAATGTATTGATTTCTGAGTCGCCTTCAGTGCAGTAGAATAAAATAATAACATCTAAGCTCAACTTTTTACTTTGACATAATAGTGTAAACTAGGCATTTCTGTAACAACAAACCTATCTAATCAGTAAAACCCACAATCAAAGTTTCATTTCTTTTTTCTGCCTCAAGCACGAAGTCCAGAAGCGGTTTCCAAGTAGAAACAAAAGTGATTGTGTGTTTTTTTTTTCTTTGATCAAAACAGTCCATTTAGCCATTTCTGCTAACTCCATCAACTTTTGCAGCCCTTCGTCCATTATGGGGATTGAAGTTCTTCCCTTTTTGCGTATAAAGTCATCTTTGCTGCATTAAAACATGTAAAGGATCAGATATTTTTTTCCCCCCAAGTCTTTTTTCCATTTTAAACCCAAAAGAAAACTTTCTGGTTTTGTCTTTATTTTCACTTTGAGAAGGAAATATCTTCTCTACCTAAATTACGGAGCTCAATTTTAAAAAGTGTGAAGACATTCCTGAGCTGAGACATTTTATTTTATTTTATTTGTTTATTTTATTTTGTCAAGCGATTATAAGATAACAGGTATAAGTATAAACATGGTTATGAATACATGAAATGGATACATGTAAGAACTGTCCAAATTTTGATCATGTGCCCATGGGGATGAGGGGGAATAGAAGGGGAACTTTACTTACCAAATTTGCAAATGACACCAAGCTGGCAGGAATAGCCAACACCCAAGAAGATAGGCTCAAGATCTAGAAGCATCTTGACAGACTTGAACCGTGGACCCTATTTAACAAAATGAAATTCAATGTAGAGAAAAGTAAAGTTCTACACGTAGGCAAGAAAAATCAAAATGACCCATATAGACTGGGTGAAACCAGGCTCAATAGCAGGAACTTGGAGAGGAATCTTGGAGTCTTAGTGGACAACCAGTTAAATAGGAGCCAGCTGTGTGCAGCAGCAGCAGCCAAAAAAGCCAATGCTATCCTAAGTTGCATTATAACAGAGGGATACAAGTGACATCAGGTTAGGTACTAATGCCACTCTATGAAGCCTTAGTAAGATCACACCTAGAGTACTGCATCCCGTTTTGGTCACCACACTATTAAAAAGATGTTGAGACTCTGGAAAGAGTGCAGAGAACAGTAACTAGGATGATTAGGGGACTAGAGACTAAAACATACAATGAACAGTTTCAGGAACTGTGCCTGTCTAGTTTAGTGAAGAGAAGGACCAAGGGAGACAGGATAGCAGTCTTACAATATTTGAGGGCTGCCCCAGAGAGGAGAAAGGGGTCAAGCTATATTGTAAAGCATGTGAATGGCAGACAAGGACCAATGGATGGAAACTGAACAAGGAGAGATTCATCCTGGAAATAAGGAGGAATTTCCTGACAGTGAGAGCAATCAACCCCTGGAACAGAAGTTGCCTTCGGAAGTTGTGGGAGCTTCATCCCTGGAGGCTTTCAAGAAGAGACTGGACTGCCATCTGTCAGAAATGGTGTAGGGTCTCCTGCTTGGGCGGTTGGGGGGGGGTTGGACTAGATGACCTACAAGGTCCCTTCCAACTCTATTAATGTGATATACCTTTTGGCTTCATATGTCACAGCCCCGAATCAGCAACGTCTCCCTTATAGGCTGTATTTTTGGCACTCTGCGTTGGATAGATTGTTTTTCGGCCTTGCCGTCACAATTCGGCGATGGTTATGACTTTTAATAAAATGTCTGTGTGTGTATGGTTTTTTTTAAGGAATACGGGCTACTGCCTCCGTCTTCCTCAAGAAATCCTTTTTCCAAACTGCTTGCCTGAATTCCCTCACTGAATTCTCTTTTGTTCAGACATGAATGGTTCAGCTGGAGGTGTGTTCGAGGAAGGGACGTGCCCTTCCCCAGACCGGATCCATTGTCTCCTGAGACTGAGAGAACAGCTTTCGTCACCACAATCGCAAGTCCACAATTAAGTCGGGGGAAAAGTCACTTTGATCACCCATTCTTGCCAGCTTCCCCCCCCTCCCCCCCCATGAAGGGTCAAGAACCCCATTCAATATGGCCCAGCCCTTGGACTCCT
This sequence comes from Bungarus multicinctus, assembly GCA_023653725.1. Lineage (NCBI taxonomy): Eukaryota > Metazoa > Chordata > Lepidosauria > Squamata > Elapidae > Bungarus > Bungarus multicinctus. The sequence continues at coordinate 96,889,985 of CM042846.1, forward strand.
GACCTGTGAAGACTGCCGTCCATCCAAGGCATGTCACCAACTCACAATAACACCCCGGAGCCTTTCCCTTCCACAGTTGAGTCAACAACCACACAATGATGCCTCCGTGCAGCCATCCACAATGGCAAGGACCATCCACAATGGCTTTCCAACCTGTTAATGCAGGTAGCCTTCGAGTTCTGGCCTGTTCTAACTGAGGCTTCCCAAGATCATGAAGCAGATTCCTTGTCCCGATAAAACCCCTTTTATTTAGTTTATAAAGGGAATTTCTTTACAGCAAAGTCCCAGCCAACAGTCTTGCAAGATATTTTCCAATTACCGACCTTCATCAGGCTGGGAGAGTTGCCAGGCGGATAGCTTCCAAACGCCACGCTGTAGCAGCAATGATTGCAAGAAATCAGGAACAGATCTTCACCCTAATGAACTGAACTGATTGGCTCCTGCAAACACTACTTGCCTTTCGCTTTTTATTCCCTCTGGGAGGGGCCATTTAATGTCCACCTGTGCCTTTACTCCCAAGTTGACCCTTGTTCCTCAGCTGTTCCCTTCTTCTGGCAGCTCTGTGCATGCACACACTGGGAACAGGCTCCATCTGTTCTTCTTCCCCACTGATCTCTGACTCCGAAGGCAGCTGATAACTGTTGGATGGCCCTGGCCCCATTTCTGCCTCTTGTTCCTCAGCTATTCCCTTCTTCTGGCAGCTCTGTGCATATGCACACTGGGAATAGGCTCCAGCTGTTCTTCCCCACTGATCTCTGACTCCGAAGGCAGCTGATAACTGTTGAACGGCCCTGACCCCATCTCTGCCTCCGATGCAGAGCCTTCCCTAGACTAACCTGGATTGGTCCAGGTTCCTCCCCAACCTCCTCACTTTCCAAGTCTGCCGACAGCTCTGCTGGCCACTGGTGGGCCACAATTTGACCACCGTTGAGCCAAAATTGCTATGTGAGACAGTCGTTAAGGGAATTTTGTCCCAATGGACGACCATTCTTGCCACCGTTGTGAAGCAAGTCATTGCAGTGGTGAAATTAGTGACACAGTTGTGAAGTGAATCTGGATTCCCCCCCCCTTGACTTTGTTTGACAGGTCTCAAAAAGGGATCACATAATCCCAGGACACTGCAACTGTCATAAGTACATGCCAGTTGCCAAGCAATCCGGATTTTGATCGCATGACCATGGGGATCCTGGAAATGGCTATAAGTGGGAAAATTAATCCGAAGTCATTTCTTCCACTGCAGTTGTAACCTCAAACGGTCACTAAATAATCTGGTATAAGTCGTCACCACCATTATTTACAAGCCTGTTTACTCTCCTAATTTCCCTAATGTATCTGTTTTCACAATTTCATAATAGCAGAGCAAATATATTAGTAAAGGATAATTGTACGATATTTTTACAGCCAGTGTGACTGACTGAATTAGGCCAGCTTGCCAGCTGTCATTCTTTATATTAAAAGGCAAAAAGCTTTCGTGAGCTGCAACTCAGTGAAGGGTTTCTGCCTTTTAATAACTTGGCCAATAAAGAATTCTATTCTATTCTATTCCATTCCATTCTATTCTATTCTATTTTCTATTCTATTTCTATTCCTATCCTATTCTATTCTATTTTCTATTCTATTCTATTCTATTTTCTATTCTATTCTATTTTCTATTCTATTCTATTTTCTATTCTATTTTCTATTCTATTTTCTATTCTATTTTCTATTCTATTCTATTCCTATTCCTATTCTATTTAATTTTCTATTCTGTTCTCTTTTCTATTCTATTCTATTTTCTATTCTGTTCTCTTTTCTATTCTCTTTTCTATTCTATTTCTATTCTATTCTATTTTCTATTTTATTATCTTTTCTTCTATTCTATTCTATTTCCATTCCTTATTCTGTTCTATTCTATTTCCATTCCTTATTCTATTCTATTCTATTCTATTCTATTCTATTCTATTCTATTCTATTCTATTCTATTCTATTCTATTCTATTCTATTCTATTCTAAAGCTGGCTGAAGAACTATGGGGGTTGAAGTCCACAAGTCTTAAAGTGGCCAAGGTTGGAAACCCCTGGTCTAGATTCTACATCAGTGTTTTCCAATCTTAAGCAACTTTAAGATGAGTGGATTTCAACTCCCAGAATTCCCCAGCCAGCCATGAATTTTGGGAGTGGAAGTCCACTCATCTTAAAGTTGCCACAGCTCAGAAACACTCGCAGAGCAGCAACTACAGGTAGGCCTCGACTTGCCACCATTCATTGAGTGACTGTTGGAAGTTACAATGGCACTGAAAAAAAGGGACCTATGACCGTTTTCCACACTTTACGACCATTGCGGCTTCCTCCTGGTCACGTGATCAAAATTCAGATGCTTGGCAACTGGCATGAGCTTACGACCAGGCGGTGGGATTCAGCCGGTTTTGACCGGTGCGAGAGAACCGGATGTGAAATTTACATCTGGTTCGTCAAATCAGTAGTTGAACTGACCGGCTGCCCCTCTCCCTTCCCAGGAGTCTCCATGTGGCCTGTTGTGGATGCAGGTAAGTTCAGGGCCAGCATAGAGGCTTTGGGAGGGGGGGGAAGGGGCCTCTGGAAAGTTCCAGAAGTCTGGGAATGGGCCTGTTTCTGGCTTCCGGAGGGCCCCCGGAGCCTGGTGGAGGCTGCTGTCGCCCTCCCAGAGGCCCGAGGGAAGACTCTGGACTCTGGGGAAGGCGAAAAAAGGCCCTCCCGGAAGTTCCAGTAGGCCCCACCCACCAGGGCCACGCCCACACCCAGCAACAGGGCAGTGAACCAGTGGCTGGGATTTTGGAATCCCACCCCTGCTTATGACGGTCACAGTATCCCAGGGGAATCCTGTGATCCCCTTTTGCGACCGTCCGAATAGCAAACTCATTGGGGAAGCCGGATTCGCTTAACAACCGTGGGACTAACTTAGCCACGGCCATGATTCATTTAAGAACTGCAGCAAAGAAAGGTCAGACAATGGAATCAAAACTCACTTTGCAACCCTCTAGGGTAGTGATGGCGAACCTTTTTGTTGCGGTGTGCCGAAAGGAAGCGCGTGTGAGTGCCAACACCCACTGGCACTTGTGTGCCCACAAAAATGGCTCTGCGTGCCATAGGTTCACCATCATGGCTCTACGGACATTCCAGGCTGCCAAAGGTGCTTTCCAGGGCTGGGATTCAAATTTTTTAACAACCGGTTTTATGGGCGTGGCTTAGGTGGTGGGCGTGGCTTGATGGTCATGTGACTGGCTAGGCGTGGCCAACTCAACATCACTCACATTGAGGCACGCATCTCCTCGCCTGACCTCTCATGACTGTGGGGGTGCTGCAACAGTCGTAAGTGTGAAAAACGGTCATAAGTCACTTTTTTCAGTGCCATTGTAACTTTGAATGGTCCCTCCACACAAGCAAAGTACCAGCAAAGGAGGGGAAAAAAACTCCAGTGAAGTTCCAGAGACAGGAAGTCCAGTCCTGCCAAGAATGTAATGAGGGTTAACGGAGAGGCAGTTTCTGTCAGCAAGACCAGAATGTTTCCTTCCTGCCTTCCTTACAGGATTAGGCAAGTAATTTCTTCTAACAACTGGTTCTCCAAATTGCTTAGAAGGTTAACAACGGGTTCTAGCAAATAGGTGCGAACCTGTAGAACCCCCCAAAAAACTAAACTTTCTTGGTTCGTTTCTTTGAAAATTCATCCAAGAAGCTTCTTCAGTTCTCACTTAACAACCATCTTGTTTAGCGGTGAACATTTCTGGCTCAATTGTGGTCGTAAGTTAAGGACTACCTGTATTATTATTGTTGTTGTTGTTACAGTCAGCCAGATGTTCTGACTGGGTTTGGCATTTCTGTCTACCTGGCAAGTCCTTCCCAAGGATAGGGAGATGTGGATGTTTGACGGTGTTACAGATATTGCTGCAGGATGGAAGCTGTTCCAAGTCAAGCGGCCTTCTGCAATTGACCGACGGCAAATGTGTCAATGCCACCGATGGTGTTCAAGGGGTGCTCCAGTCGTTTTGGAATTGCACCTATGCCTATTGGTACTACCCTTGCTTGCCTTTGCCACAGTCACTCTATTGCTTCTTGTAGGTCTTCGTATTTTGCTATCTTCTCCCGCGTTTTCTCTTCCCTTCTGCTCTCTCCAGGCACTGCCACATCCACTATCCAGACTTTTTTGTTCTTTCTTATCGACAACTGTTAAGTCCGGGGGGTTGTGTGGCAGGTGCCTGTTTGCCTGGATTCTGAAGTCCCAGAGCAATTTAACGTCTTCATTTTCTATGACTTTCTCTGTTTTATGGTCCCACCAGTTCTTGCTTGCAGGCAAATGGTATTCCTTGCAGATCTTCCAATGCACCATTGTTGCCACTTTGTCGTGCCGCTGCTCGTAGTCGGCCTGGATGATCTTCTCACAGCAGCTTACCGGGGGTGGGTGGGGGGAATGGGTGAGGAATTTGAGCCTAAAGTTCAGAGTTGTTTACAACTTTATCTCTCAGTTCCTGGATTTCACTTCTGTCTTATCTAGCATCAGGGGAGCTTCAATTAGAAAGATATCCATCGAGATAAAAGTTTGTTTTTCCTTAGGAAAACGATGAGGCAACTGAAGTTTATTGGCTCATAACTGGGCGAGTATCTGTATTTATGATCCACGACTTTGATCAAAGATTCCTTTTAAACAAGTCACGATCCTTCTGGAACTTCGTGCATTTTGTGGTCCTGCCAGATCACGGTTTACAATTCTCCGGCCTTTTCAGTTTCCAGACTCCCATCATTCCCAGCCTCAGAGCTCTGACTAACTGCTTTTCTTGCACGTTGACACCCTGAATAATTGCTCTGTTTGCAAATTATCAGGTGGGACGCCAAGAAAGTTTATGTCCCCTTTTGCCCAAGGCCTTCCTAGAGTATTATCTGGTTGGGGACTGGTGGCCCATAGGGGAGAATATCCATAGTTTAGGGTTGACCTATGGGGTCCTTGGGGTTCTCTGAGCTTGGGGGGTTTTCTTGCAGACATTTCATGACCGAACTAGGTAACATCGTCAAGAGAAGGAGGAGAGAGGAAGAAGAGGAGGAGGAGGAAGAAAAAATGGAGGAGGATTGTGGGGTCCTTTCTTGCTCTCTGAGCCTGGAGGTTTTCATGCAGACGTTTCATGACCCAACTAGGTAACTTCATCAATGCTAGAAGGCTACATGAATCATGAAATGTCCTCAATAAAACAACCAAGTTCAGAGAACACCAAGGACCCCACAGTCCTCCTTCTCCAACTCCTCCTGCTCCAACTCCCAACTCCTCCTAGCCCTGAATGCCTTCAAGAAAACAGCCAACTTCAAAGAATACCAAGGAACCCTTAGTCTTCCCTCCTCCTCTCTGCAAACCCTACTTCCTTCTAGTATTGATAATGTTCCCTAGAGGGGTCATGAAATGTCTGCAAGAACCAAGCTCAGAGAGCACCAAGGACCCTACAGTCCTCCTCCTTCCCCTCCTCCTCTCAGTAAACTCCTCTCCCTTCTAGCACCGATGATGTTACCTAGTTGGGTCATGAAACGTCTGCAAGAAAACCACTGAACGCAGAGGGCACCAAGGATCCAATAGTATGATTGGTTGTTGTCCTCTTTCCAATCATCCCTATTGCCCACCGCTCTCTTTTCATATCCAAGTCTATCTGCCAACCAAGGATAAACCATTATTCATGTAGGGATGATTGCATAAATAGTTGAGAAAAATCAAAATGGCCTCCAAGAGTTGACGTCTCCACTCAAAAGGATTTGGTCGTTGGGAGAGGATTGCATCGCTTTGCCAACATGATAGAGGGGAAGGAGAAGGAAGGAAGGAAGGAAGGAAGGAAGGAAGGAGGGAGGGAGGGAGGGAGGGGCGGAAGGAAGGAAGGAAGGAGGGACAGAGGGAGGGACAGAGGGAGGGAATTATGGGAGTTGAAGTCCGTAAGTCTTAAAGTTGCCAAGTTTGGGGACCCCTGTTCTAAATTAATTGGGCACAACTCACTTAACAGCTGTCTCATTTAGCAACAGAAATTCTGGGCTCCCTTGTGGTTAAAGACTTACCTGCATTTCTGCAGAAATTAGGGACAACATCCCGGTTCATTTCCCTTTATAAATATTGGCTCAGATATTTATAGAAAAAGGGTCAACAGATCTATTTATATGTGGTTTCTTTCGCACGTTTTGTCTTTACACTCGGTCGCATTGATGACATTTGTCATTTTCGGCCCTTGTGAAACTTGCCTAATCTTATCGCATTTCCTGTGGGTTGTTTGATTTCGCAAAGGGAAACGAGGGATCGTTTAATCCGCTCTAAATCCGATGCCTTGTTTCCACCTGGGTTGCTTAAATTCCTGGCTGACTCTGTTTTTAGCATTGTTTATTTTCTGATAAATGGGACTCCTTTCCTAGAGATTGGAACAGCGGCATCCAGCCTTGGTCACTTTAAGACTTGTGGACTTCAACTCCCAGAATCCCCCAGCCAGCATGCTTTAAGATGACTTCCACTCCCAGCATTCCCCAGCCAGCGTGCTTTAAGAAGGGTGGACTGGACTTCAATTCCCAGAATCCCCCAGCCAGCGTGCTTTAAGATGGGGGGGGGGACTTCAATTCCCACAATTCCCCTAGCTAGCATGCTTTAAGAGGGTTGGACTTCAACTCCCAGAATCCCTCAGCCAGCATGCTTTAAGGGTGGGGAAGAGACTCAGTTCCCAGAATGGCTGGCTGGGGAATTCTGGGAGCTGAAGTCCATATCTTAAAATTTCCTGTTCTATAGAAGTTATGGCTGTTGCTCTCTAGGATTTAAAGGAGATGTAACATTCCCTATTTAAGGAGTCCACTATTTTATATCCAGGCTGGCGGAAAAGGAGGGGAAGGGGGGGATTTTTTCCTCCTCCTGGGTGTCTGGGGGGGGGGGGGAAGGAAACAGGGGGGCCAGAAGCAAAGGGACATAATGCCCCCACGGTTGGTCACTCTCCCAGTCTCGTGGATCCAGTGCTATTGGCCATCTGGAGGCGCAGGGCAGGGTGGGGATTTCCAGGCAAATCAGGGTAATCCTTTTACTGGAAAGATCTAGTCTATCGATCCCTGATCTGGGAATGGGGGCTGGGCCAAGTGGAGCAGAAGCAACCCATTGTCCTTGCCGGAGGACTGGACTGACCTTTTGTGCCAGGGCTGGCAACAAAGCTGGCCTGCTTGAAAACAGACCCACCAACACTGACAGAGCAAGCCAGGAGTAGCACATAAAAGTAAGAGCAAAGCTCATTCCTTGTAGCACTGATGATGTTATCTAGTTGGTTCATGAAATGTCAGCAAGAAAACAACCAGAATACCAAAAACTCCTCCTCCTCCTCCTTCTCCTCCACCTCCTCTTCCTCTTCTTCCTCCTCCTCCGTCTTTTCTCCTCCTCTCTTTTCCTCCTCCTCCTCTTCCTCTTCTTCTTCCTCCTTCTCCATCTTTTCTCCTCTCCTTTTCTCCTCCTCCTCCTCCTCCTCCTCTTTTCTCCTCCTCTCTTCTCCTCCTCTTCCTCCTCCTCTTCTTCTTCCTCCTTCTCCATCTTTTCTCCTCCTCTTCTTTTCTCCTCCTCCTCCTCCTCTTTTCTGCTTCTCCTCTCCACAAACCCCACTCTCTTCTGGTACTGATGATGTTAACTAGATGGGTCATGAAACGTCTGCAAGAAAACAAGCTCAGAGGGCTCCAAGGGCCGCTCTCCTGCTTATACAATGACGCTTTTTAAAAAAATATTAAAATGAGGTTTTATTTCCACCAACCACTGAAGAGTCCAACTGGTACCACATTATCATCCCTGCTTCATTATCATCGCTAATATACAAATAGTCCCCAACCCAACCCAGGTCTCCAGAGGAGGGGGCCGTGGCTAGGCTGCCCACTGTGGCTGTCCTCCTTTGCTCCATCCCGCAAAAAAACCCAGGGTCTTTCCTGAATGGTGAGTCCCAGGATCTAGGCCACTTTCACCCCCAGTGGCTAAAATCTCAGCCAGGATCCAAGCTCAGCCTGTTTTTATGAGTCCTTATCAGCTCTCCTGGGATCAAGGGACAATGGGGAGGAAGGGGGCAAGGGGCAAAGGGCTCCCAGCGGGCAGGGGCAATGGGCATTGAGTTTATGGGGGGTGGGGGTCAGGAGGAGATCTGCCCCCTCCCTGCAAGCAAACAACGCCCAAGCAGATTTCCTGCATTGTTGCAAAGGGCAACCAGCAGATCTCCTGCACTGGCAGCATACAATTCTAGGCTGGAAGGGACCTTGGAGGTCTTCTAGTCCAGCCCCCAAGCAGGAGAACCTCCTACCATTCTGGACAAATGGCTGTCTTCTTCTTGATGTCGAATGCTTGGTTGGCATACAAATTAATTAAGCTTTATGCTTAATCCTTGGAATCGAATCAATGCAATACACCAGGGCTGCAACTGAGCATGATTTGCAAGCTGAACTTAGAACAAGAATGCAGAATTCCCCAGGGCTGGAAGGGACCTTGAAGGTCCTCTAGTCCGGCCCCTTGCCCAGGCAGGAGATTGATTGCATCCGGGACAAATGGTTTTCTCCAGTCTTATGTTGAAAACCTCCAGCAATGGAGCACGCACCACTTCCAGCAAATCCTACTATTGCTCCTAAATTTCCCCAGAGCCATACTTTTATTTATTTTATTTTATTATTTCTTTTTATTTATTTATTTAGTCAAGCAATTATAGGATAACAGGTATAAGTAAAAACATAGTTATGAATACATGGATATATATAAGCAAAATAAAAAAAGAAACAATAGGACAGGGACGGTGGGCACGTTGGTGCGCTTATGCAGGCCCCCTACAGACCTCTTAGGAAAGGGGTGAGGTCAATAGTAGACAGTCTAAGGTTAAAGTTTTTGGGGTTTGGGGAAGAAACCACAGAGTCAGGTAGAGTATTCCAGACATTGACCACTCTGTGGCTGAAGTCGTATTTCCTGCAATCAAGTTTGGTGCAGTTTACCTTGAGTTTGTATCTATTGTTTGCTCTTGTGTTGTTATGGTTGAAGCTGAAGGATTCATTGACAGGTAGGACATTGCAATGTATGATTTTATATACTATACTTAGATCGGACCGAAGGCGGCGTAGTTCTAGGTTTTTAAGGTCTAGAATTTTGAGCCTGGTGGCATAAGGTATTCTGCAACGAGTAGAGGAGTGGAGAACTCTTCTTGTGAAATATTTCTGGAATTTCTCAACTGTGCTAATATCAGATACGTAATGTGGGTTCCAGACTGATGAGCTGTATTCGAGTGTTGGTCTACAAATGTTTTGTATGCTCTAGTTAGTAGTGTGATATTACCAGAGAAAAAGCTACGTAGGATTAGGTTAACAACTCTTAACGCCTTTTTGGCTATGTGGTTACAGTGGAACTTCAGTGGAGCTTCCCAATCTGGGCAATCTGATTGGATTACATCATTCGTGGCCGAGGGATGGCAGAGATTACAGAGAACGCTCCAGGACCGTCGTGACGGGGTGGCCGGGACCACGGACATATTCGAGGGAAGAGCTTTGGGCCCTGAGGGATGTCCCCCTCTCCCTTAGGTGGCCCTCAAGGCTCTCTAGAACTTTCCGTGATGAAGGATCCTGGGATCCTGAGCGATGGTGGGGCCAGAGAAACCGGAGAAAGCGCGGGAAACCCGGGGTTATTAAATTTTTAATGGGGTTTTTTAAGGGGTTAGAAGTATCCAGGGCGGGTGTGGGAGACAGCCCGCATGGAATTGGGGGCAGCCGGGCCAGTCCGCGTGCCTGGGGGGCCTCGGGGGTCTCTGTGTTGGGATGGCAGACGGGGGGTGGGATGCCGGGGGCCAATTTTATTAGCATGGTGACTGGGAGAGGTAGATATGCTGGGGGTAGAGGGCCGTATCCGGTAAGGGGATCGCACTCCTGATGTTTGCAAGCAGTAGCGCGCTCCAACCCTCCTCACCCATCCTGCAGTCCTGGCTGTCCGGAGCCTCAGGCCCTGAATACCCGGCTGTTGCTGTCCAATGCCAGGTCTGTGGTTAATAAGGCTCCCCTGATTTATGATCTGGTTCAGGAGGAGGCCGCGGACCTGGTAGGTGTTACCGAAACCTGGTTGGGCCCAGAGGACGGTGTCCCTCTGGTTGAGATGTGCCCACCAGGTTTCCTTGCATTTCACCAGCCTAGGGCTCAGGGAAGGGGTGGTGGGGTGGCGGTGCTTATAAAGGAAGTCCTTTGTCCTAGGGAGGCCACTGTCCCTCAGACGGCTGGCTGTGAATCTCTTTTTGTGAAGTGGGGGCAAGGGGTTCAGATGGGTCTTTTGATGGCGTACCTGGCTCCCTGCCACGTCTCATCGGCCCTACCCAGACTCCTAGAGGTAATAGCCGGGCTGGCGGTTGAGACCCCTAGGCTTTTGGTCATGGGGGATTTCAACTTGCCATCGCCCGGTGAAACCTCGGGGATTGCCCGGGAGTTCCTGGCTTCCATAACGGCCATGGACCTGATCCAGTTAGTTTCTGCCCCCACTCACATTGGAGGACACATGCTGGACCTGATTTTTGTCTCTGGGCAGTGGTTGAATGACTGTAATTTCGGGGATTTAGTCATCACACCCTTGTCATGGACAGATCATTCCCTCCTCAGACTGTACTTCTGTTCCGCCACCCCCCAGGGATGGCGGAGGGAAGCGGAGCCACATAGATTGTTCCGTCCCAGGTGCCTAATGGACCCGGAGCGGTTCCAGAGGGAGCTTGGGCCATTTCCTGAGTCTCTGGCTCACAGCTCGCCTGGAGACCTGGTGGCCACCTGGGATGGGTTGGCCGCCGGGGCTCTAGATCGAGTTGTGCCCCTGCGACCTCTGACCCGGCACAGATCCCACTTGGCTCTGTGGTATACGGAGGAGCTACGGGAGATGAAGTGCCGGAAAAGACGTCTAGAGGGCATTTGGAGGGCGAGTCGTTCTGAATCTGACCGAACACAGGTGAGATCTCATATTAAGACTTACCTTGTGGCGATAGGGGTGGCGAAATCTTCGTATTTCTCCGCCCTTATTGCGTCGGCAGGAAATCGGCCTGCCGCCCTGTTTAGAGTGACCCGCTCTCTACTTGAACCGAGAGCACGGGATGACCTCTTGCAGGGCAGGGCAGAGGAGTTTTCTCGATTTCTGCACGACAAAATCGCTCAGATTCGGGAGGGGCTCGACTCCAATTGGATGGTCCCGGGGGAGGTGTCCGGGGCAGGTCTTGTGGATGTTGTTTGGGGGGAGTTCGACCCTGTGACCGCCGAGGGTGTGGACAGGTTGCTGGGGGGTCTGAATGCCACCACCTGTTTATTGGACCCGTGCCCTTCCTGGCTGGTTTCGGCCGCCAGGGAGACGACACGAGGCTGGCTCCAGGGGATTATCAACGCTTCTTTGAGAGAGGGGTCGCTTCCTACCGCCCTGAAGACGGCGGTGGTGCAGCCCCTCCTCAAGAGGCCTTCCCTGGATCCAGCTGTTTTAAACAACTACCGTCCAGTCTCCAACCTTCCCTTTGTGGCGAAGGTTGTTGAGAGTGTGGTGGCACGTCAGCTTCCCCAGTACCTGGAGGAAGCTACTTACCTCGATCCGTTCCAATCGGGCTTCAGGCCTGGACATGGCACTGAGACGGCATTGGTCGCGTTGGTTGATGATCTCTGGAGGGCCCGTGACAGAGGGTTCTCCTCTGTTCTGGTCCTATTAGATCTCTCGGCGACTTTTGATACTATCGACCATAGTATCCTATTGCGACGGTTGGAGGGGTTGGGGATTGGGGGAACTGTCCTTCGATGGTTCTCCTCCTTCCTCTCCGACTGCTCGCAATTTGTGTTGGCGGGAGGGGAGAGGTCCACCTCTAGGCCCCTGGTTTGTGGGGTGCCTCAGGGGTCGGTCCTCTCCCCTCTCTTGTTCAACATTTATATGAAGCCGCTGGGTGAGATCATCCGTGGTCTTGGGGTGCAGTGTCATCTGTATGCAGATGACACCCAATTGTACATCTCCACCCCGGACCACCCCAACGATGCTGTGGGGGCTATGTCTAGGTGCCTGGAGGCCGTGCGGGATTGCATGGGCGGGAACAGGCTTCGGCTCAACCCATCCAAGACTGAGTGGCTGTGGTTCCCGGCGCCCCGATATAGCCAGTTGACACCTTCGCTGGCTATCGGGGGGGAAATTTTGCCCCCCACAGAGAGGGCTCGCAATCTGGGCGTCCTCCTGGATGTACGGCTGTCGCTTGAACATCACATTGCGGCCGTCTCCAGGGGGGCGTTTCATCAGATCCGTCGGATCTACCGGTTGCAGCCCTTCCTGGATCGGGACGCCTTGCGCACGGTCACTCAGGCCCTTGTCACCTCTCGCCTGGACTATTGTAATGCCCTCTACATGGGGCTCCCTGCGGGGAGCACCCGGAGACTCCAACTGGTGCAGAATGCGGCCGCGCGGGTGATCATGGGGGCGTCACGTAGCACCCATGTGATGCCTCTCCTGCGCGAGCTGCATTGGTTGCCAGTGGCTCTCCGGGTTCGCTTTAAGGTTCTAGTTTTGACCTTTAGGGCGATCCATGGCATTGGGCCAGGTTATCTGCAGGACCGCATTCTGCCGGTGATCTCCAGCAGGCCGGTGCGTTCCCATAGAGAGGGTCTGCTCCGGGTGCCATCGGCCGCTATGTGTCGTCTGGCGGCCCCGAGGAGTAGGGCCTTCTCTGTGGGGGCCCCTGCCCTCTGGAACACTCTGCCACCTGAACTTCGTACCAGCACGGACCTGAGGGCCTTCAGGCGCGCGTTGAAGACCTGGCTCTTTGAGCAGGCTGGCCTGGGCTGAGGTAGTTTTAAATTGTCTCCGAATTTTGGATTTTAATTGGGTTTTAAAGTTGGGGGGGTGGGTTTTATTAATGTAATCAGCCAGTATTTAATTCTTTTTTAATTTCTGTATTGTCTTTTGGGGTTTGGACTTGGCTGTACACCGCCCTGAGTCCCTAGGGAGAAGGGCGGTATAGAAATTCTATAAATAAATAAATAAGTAAGTAAATAAACTTTAAGGCGTGTATGGACTTCAATTCCCAGAATTCCCCAGTCAGCACATGCCGGCTGGGTTAATCTGGGAGTTGAAGTCCACACGCCTTAAAATAACCAACGTTGGAAAACGTGCCTTAGATTAGAATCTCCTTTGGTTTAACTCAGTTCCCGGTGACTTCCCAGCCAGTTCCTTGTTCTTTTTTTTTTCTTTTTTTCCTTAGAAAACAAACAATTTGGCATCTTGCACTTCCTCGTCTCAGCCAAGGGGATTCCCCCACGTAGATTAATCAGTAAGAGGATTTCTAAAGTCACGTCGGCTGCCCAACTAGATGTCCAGCCAGAGGATAGCTGCAAAGATCCTAAAATTGATTGATTCTGGGGTGGATCCCCGCTGTTTTTATTTTTTCCTGAATTTAAAAGCAAAATTTTGATTTTTGCTTTATTTATTTATTTATTGAACTTATTTATTTCCCCTTACAGCCAAAAACACCCATTTTACTTCCCCTCCCAAATCTCACTTTCTTTCTTTCTTTCTTTCTTTCTTTCTTTCTTTCTTTCTTTCTTTCTTTCTTTCTTTCTTTCTTTCTTTCTTTCTTTCTTTCTTTCTTTCTTTCTTTCTTTCTTTCTTTCTTTCTTTCTTTCTTTCTTTCTTTCTCTTTCTTTCTTCCTTTCTTTCTTTTTCTTTCTTTCTTTCCTTCCTTCTTTCCTTCTGACCGATCTGTCTGTCTGTCTGTCTTTCTGTCTGTCTATCTATCTATGTATCAGGTTAACAGAATTGGAAGGGACCTGGTAGGTCATCTTGTCCAATCCCCATCTCTCTCTCTCTATCCATCCATCCATCCATCCATCCATCCATCCATCCATCCATCTATCTATCTATCTATCTTTCTATCTATCTATCTATCAGGTTAACAGAATTGGAAGGGACCTGGTAGGTCATCTTGTCCAATCCCCATCTCTCTCTCTCTCTCTCCATCCATCCATCCATCCATCCATCCATCCATCCATCCATCCATCCATCCATCCATCCATCCATCCATCCATCCATCCATCCATCCATCCATCTATCTATCTATCTATCTATCTATCTATCTATCTATCTATCTATCAGGTTAACAGAATTGGATTGGACCTTGTCCAATCCCCATCTCTCTCTCTCTCTCCCTACCTACCTACCGACTGTCTCTATCTTCACACCTTCAAACAGAATAGCAGAATAATAGACGGAGGTCATCTAGTCCAACCCCCTGCCCAAGCTAGAGACTCTACACCATTCCTGACAGATGGGAGTCCAATCTCCCCTTGAAAGCCTCCAGGGATGAAGCTCCCACAACTTCCAAGGGCAACTTCTGTTCCTGGGGTTGATTGCTCTCACTGTCAGGAAATTTCTCCTTATTTCCAGGTTGAATCTCTCCTTTATCAGTTTCCATCCATTATTCCTTTTCTGGCCTTCGGGTGCCTTGGAGAATAGCTTGACCCCCTCCTCCTCTCTGGGGCAGCCCTCAAATATTGGAATATCTCCTTTCTCCCCTGGTCTTTGTCTTCACTAGGCTAGACATGCCCAGTTCCTGCAACTATTCTTTATATTTAGAATAGGGTAACAGAGTTGTAAGGGACCTTGTAGGTCATCTAGTCCAACCCACTGCCCAAGCAGGAGACCCTACACCATTTCTGACAGATGGCAGCCCAGTCTCTTCTTGAAAGCCTCCAGGGATGAAGCTCCCACAACTTCTGGAGGCAAGCCCTTCTGCTGACTTGAATAATAGATTAACAGAGTTGGAAGGGACCTTGTAGGTCATCTAGTCCAACCCACCCCCCACCAGAAGCAGAAGACCCTTCAAAACGTGACAGGTTTAAGGCTTGTGGACTTCAACAATTCCCAGAATTCCCAAGCTAACATGACTAGAGAAAGAATTCTGGGCGTTGAAGTCCACAAGTCTTAAACTGTCGAGTTGGAAAGACCCCTGCCCTACACCATTTCTGACAAATGGCAGTCTCTTTAAAGCCTCCAGTGATGACGCTCCCACAACTTCGGAAGCAGTGGTGGGATTCAACATTTTTTACTCCTGATTCTGGGGCAGGCGTGCCTTGGGGGTCGTGGCAGGGGAAGGTCACTGCAAAATCCCCCTTTCCTCCTCACCTCACTAACCTGCTTTCTAGCTCCGTTCTCCTGTGCAGGACAACCAAAGGAGACCCAGCCGATCAGCTGGGACTCAGTGGGAGGCGGAGAATAGAGGGGAGGCGGGGCCAGTCAGAGGTGGGATTGGCCGGTTCTTCGAACTACTCAAAGTTTCCACTACAGGTTCTGCAGAACCAGTCAGAACCGGCTGAATCCCATCTCTGATGGAAGGCTGAGTCAAACCTGAGTTGATCAGGATCGAACTGCTGGCAGTGGGCAGAGTCAGCCAGGAATGCTGCACTCTAACGACTATGTCACCACAGCTCTTCCTTCCTTCCTTCCTTCCTTCCTTCCTTCCTTCCTTCCTTCCTTCCTTCCTTCCTTCCTTCCTTCCTTCCTTCCAAGGGTGGGATCTACCGGTACGGTGATTTTACATTTTGTGCGCGCATGAAAAATGATCACTAAATGAATAGATGTAAATCTAGAACTACCTATTTGGTTGACTTATAGAGGGATCTCGGAGTCTTAGTGGACAACCAGCTAAATAGGAGCCAGCCGTGTGCAGCAGCAGCAGCCAAAAAAGCCAATGCGATCCTAACTTGCATTAACAGAGGGACACAATCGAGATCAAGAGAGGTACTAATACCACTCTATAAAGCCTTAGTAAGACCACACTTAGAGTCCTGCATCCAGTTTTGGTCACCACATTATAAAAAAGATGTTGCGACTCTAGAAAGAGTGCAGAGAAGAGCAACCAGGATGATGAGGGGACTGGAGGCTAAAACATATAATGAATGTTTGCAGAAACTGGGCCTGGCTAGTCTAGGGAAGAGAAGGACCAGGAGAGACAGGAGAGCATCTTCCAATATTTGAGGGGCTGCCCCAGAGAGGAGGAAGGGGTCAAGCTATTCTCCAAGGCACCTGAAGGCCAGACAAGGAACAATGGATGGAAACCGAACAAGGAGAGATTCAACCTGGAAATAAGGAGAAACTTTCTGACAGTGAGAAGAATCAACCGATGGAACAGAAGTTGCCTTCGGAAGTTGTGGGAGCTTCATCCCTGGAGGCTTTCAAGGGGAGATTGGACTCCCATCTGTCAGGAATGGTGTAGGGTCTCCTGCTTGGGTGGGGGGTTGGACTAGATGATCTACAAAGTCCCTTCCAACTCTGATTAACTGTTATTATCTGTTACCTGCTGAATGAATGGGCTTTTAGAAGAGCTGCAGACACAATTTTTACTGAAAGGGGCTCTGTTTCTATAGCCCACCTTGTGAGGTAGGTCAGCATTACCTTGTACCCCCATTTTGGATGTCAGAAGGAACCTGAGAAAATTGTCTTATTATATCCAGCTACCTCTGGATATAATAAAGGACACTTTATTATTATGCAATTCACATTCCTTGAATCAATATTTCCCCACTTTGAATAAAAATTTGCCCTTTGTACGATCAATATGGAATTGATCTTGCCACAAAAGAAAAATCTGAATTCTTAGTAAATCAAGCTTTACGTCAAAGGGTGGGTAATTATGGCTCTTTTATGACTTGTGGACTTCAACTCCCGGAATTCCTGAGCTGGTCACAGCAATTTTATTTCATCCATTGCTTCTTGTTCTGCCTTCAAGTGCTTTGAAGAATAGTTGGACTCCCCTCCTCTTTGGGGCAGCTCCTCAAATATTGGAAGGCTGCTATCATGTCACCCCTGGTCTTTCTTTTCATTAGAAATACCCAATTCCTGCAACTGTTCTTCGTCTGTTTTATCTTCCAGCCCCCTAATCATCTAGGCAGTCTTTGTAAAGTCTCAACATTTCTTTTTTAACCCTGGCAACCAAAACTGGACACAATATTCCAAGTGTGGCCTTACCAAGGCATTGTAAAGCAGTATTAACACTTCTCGTGAACTCAATTCTATCCCTCTGTTGATGCAGCCTAGGATTGCATTGGCTTTATTGGCAGCTGCAATACACATCTGGCTCCTATTTAAGTGATTTTTTCCAAGATTGCTCTTGGCTAGTTACTACTAGTTGAGCCAAGTTCCACCCATTCTATACCTGTGGATTAAGTTGTCTTGTCACAGTTGTAATGCCAAGTGTCCAACCGACGAACCCAAGCAACGCAGGCCCAACAGAGACGATCCAATCTCCTTATGCAAAACTTTATTGACTTCGGCACGTATGAAAGCAAAACGAGCTCTAGCTTTTTCCCGTGCAAACCTGTATAGTTAAAAGTATAGATTCTCCACACACACAACACACACACACACACACACACACACACCCATTAGACCATATTAGATCATACCATCCAATTGTGTTTCTTAATGTTGTTATGAGAAAGTCTTCTTGGCTCTGGCAAACACCAGCTGGAGTGTCCTTGGTTCCTATGGCTGTTATCTCGTTGCCGGGGGTGCACATTCCCTTCTTTCTCTCCTTCCTCCCTCGATTAGTTGGCAAGCTGAATACCAAATATGGTTGAAGTAGCAAAAGCAAATTTTGAAGTTTGACAGATTCTATCCTTCGGTTGTTGCAACCCTGGAGTGTGTTGGCTTTCTTTCTTTTTTTTTTTTTTTGGGGGGGGGGGGGGGCTCACCACTTAAGTGGTTGTCTACTAGGACACCGAGATCCCTTTCCGCATTATTACCGTTGAGCTTTGAGCTCATGCCAAGACCCGGGGCTGATTTCTTTACGATGACTTATTAAGAGCACTTTCAAAAGCTTCCATCATCTTAATGGAATCTGAAAGGCTTTGGGTGTCATGCCCCTGTTGGAATCGGACTCCGAGGGAGAGGTGGAACAGCTAACAGGGAGAGTGGCTCTGGTGGCTGTGGAGGAAACTGGGGAAGGGCACAGGCCGGCTGGGCAATCAGGGGAAGACGCAGGCCCACCCTCTCTTCATCCTAGGGCACCCAGGGAGGAACGGAGAAGGGAGCAACATGAGTTGGGTGGTTTACGGGGGAGGAAAGGGCCCTGATCCCCTTCATGGGCTGCAGCTGGGAAGACTGTTTAAAAGGGCAAAGTTGCTGGAAGCAAAGGGTGAAATTATTATGTCAAGTCTTATCTGAGTACTGGCATCCTCCCAACTGTGTGTGTTTCATTATCCTTTTGAAGTCTGCCATTCTTTATCCAGCCCTTTACTTTACTTTAATTTAAATTTGTATACCGCCCCCTCTCCCAGAGGGACTCGGGGCGGTGTACAGCCAGATAAAATATACATATAAATACACGTACAATAATTAAAACGAGTTAAAAGAATTAAATAGATTGGCCATTATCAAAAGATTAAAAGATTAGGAGCCCTGCCTCATTAGTTGCTGCAGCATGGTTTGGGTTGGTTTTTATTTATAATTTCTATGTACTTTGGGGTCGGACTGAATTTCTTCCCTGTTCTTGGGAGAGTTTTCTTTTCTCCAGCCGAAGATAACCAGACACTGGGGGCTATGTTCTTATTTATTTATTTATTTATTATTTATTTATTTATTATTATATTTATATACCGCCCTTCTCCCGGAGGACTCAGGGCGGTGCACAGCCAACCATAAGACCCCATTACAATATACAAAAGTTAAAAATAAATTAAATATTTTAGGCTGTCTAAAATTATACCCTCCCCCAATAAGTTAATTAAAAACCCAAATATTAAAAACCTAATTAAAACGTAATACTAAATTAAAAATCCTATATCAGCCTAGGCCGGCCTGCTCAAAGAGCCAGGTTTTTAATGCACGTCTGAAAGCTCTCAGGTCCATATTAGTGCGTATTTCAGGAGGCAGACCATTCCAGAGGGCGGGGGCCCCCACAGAGAAGGCCCTACTCCTAGGGGCCGCCAGACGACACATAGAAGCCGACGGCACCCGAAGGAGGCCCTCCCCGTGGGAACACACAGGTCGGTGGGAGATTACCGGCAGAACGCAGTCTTGCAGGTAGCCTGGCCCAATGCCATGGATCGCCTTAAAGGTCAAAACCAGAACCTTAAAGCGAACCCGGAAAACCACCGGCAACCAATGCAGCTCGCGCAGGAGAGGCATCACATGGGAACTACATGACGCCCCCATAACCACCCGCGCGGCCGCATTTTGCACCAGTTGAAGCCTCCGGATGCTCCCCGCAGGGAGCCCCATGTAGAGAGCGTTACAGTAGTCCAGGCGTTGGAGGAATTAAAGGGACTTCTATCTACTTTTGGGACTTGGTTGCTTTTGTGCTGCGCCCCTTTGGGTCATCACATTGGGCAGGACGAGCGCTAAGTCCTCTCAAAAGCAGGTCAACCTGACAACAGCTGGCTGGACGGGCTTTTCCTCCGGCAGCTGGGCGTGGCTTGGGATCTCTTGGCCAAGGGTCCTCGGGCGAGATACCGTCTCTTAAGCTGCAACCTGATCAGGGCACCAGGTGAGCGGCAAAGGCTGGGAAGAACATTTCCTCCTGGAGCGAGGAGGCTCTTAGCTGGCGATCCAAGCCTCCTCCTCCCCCCCCTCCCCCCTCCGGCTGCTGCCTACCGCTCCCCTCCGTCCCCTCCCAGGTATTTCGAGAGGGGCAGCTGCGTCTCGGCTGAGACATCTCGGCTATGAGGAAGTGGGCAGGGGTGATGCGAAGGGACACAATGGAAGGCGGCTACCTGTTGCCGAATGATGGGTGGTTTCCCACCCTTAGGAGACCAACGATGGGAAGGGCAGCAGGCTGGCCCGAAGCCAGGGCAGGTGGTTGGCTTGGCTTTGCGTTCCTTTCCTTTACTTCTCTTCTCTTTTCCATTTTCCTTTCCTCTTTCTTTTCTTTTTTACTTCTTTTCTTTTCTCTTCCTTTATTTTTGGTGCATTGTTTTGTTATTTATGAGTTCATGATTTTAATTTTATTTTGTTATTTTCCTTCCTTCCTCACTCTTCCCATTTTTTTTCCTTCCTTCTTCCTTGCCTTCTGGGAGTTGAAGTTCACCAGTCTTGAAAGCTGCCAACTTTGAAGGCCTCTGATTTAGAACCTTCTTTGCCACCGTTGTTAAGTGAGTCACAAGGTCTTTAAGTGAACCCGGCCTCCCCCCCCCCCATTGACTCGGCTCGTCAGAAGGCAGCAAAAGGGGATCATCGCGTGACCTCCTGGAACCCTGCGACCATCGTAAACACAGCTAGTCCTCGTTTTATGGCCACAAAGGAACCCCAATGTTTCTGGGGCTAAGAGAGACGTTCGTCGAAGTGAGTTTTGCCCCATTTTACAGCCTTTCTCGCCACCATCGTTAAGCGAATCCCTTCCGTTGTTAAATTGGTCACCTGGTCGTTAAGTGAGTCCGGCATTGCTGGTCAGAAGGTCACAAAAGGGGAACCCTGCAACCCGTCATCAATGCGAGCCCGCTGTTGAGCATCCAAATGGAAATCATGAGGCTGCGATGGTCGTAAGTGCGAAAAACATCATAATTCGGAAGCTTTGACCACTGGCTTGTATTTATGATGGTCATAGCGTCCCAGTATCACGTAATCCCCATTTTGCGACCTTCTGACCAGGGGGAAGCCAGACTCACTTAACAACCGTGTGACTATCTTAACAATTTAGAACAGAACCGAAAAACAGAGTTGGAAGTTGGGACCTTGGAGGTCTTCTAGTCCAACCCAACTGCAGTGATTCGCTTAACAACAGCGGTGCGAAAGGTGGCAAAAATGGGGGCCGACTCACTTAACGAACAAGAGAACGTTTGGGCTCGACTGTGGGTCGTAAATCGAGGCCTTACCTGGGTAGATCTAAGATCTCGGGATCCGAAGGAATCTGGGAGCAGTGTTTTCCCCCCCCTCCCACCAGCCTGAATGGCGGGACCACCTGAAACGAAATGCTTTCGGTGCTGAACTGGTCCTTCTAACCTTTTGCCACCGCAAATTTCACGCGGCTGTCTCAGGTGCAACCGCAGGAATTCGAGACGTCAGCAAAGGGACCCACCTGATCGGGAAAACAAGCATTTGCCGTTGTGCTTGAACGCAAGGCGAGACAAATGAAGCCACGGCCTGCACCGAAAGTACGCGCAAGGATGCCAAGGAGGTGTGTCTTGTGTATAAAAATAAGGTAAATAGACATTAGGGTTCCCTCAGAATGAGGCGGTTTAGTCTAGACGAGGTAAAGGCACCGGACTGGAATGCTGGGAGTTCTAGTCTTGCCTTAGGCATGAAAGCCAGCTGGATGGCTTTGGGCCAAGGACCAGGAGATGGTGAGTTCTGGTCCCATCTTAAGCATGAAACTAACTGGGTGGCTTTGGGCCAAAGACCAGGAGATGGCGAGTTCTAGTCCCACCTTAAGCATGAAACTAACTGGGTGGCTTTGGGCCAAGGACCAGGAGATGGCGAGTTCTAGTCCCACCTTAAGCATGAAACTGGGTGGCTTTGGGCCAAAGACCAGGAGATAGTGAGTTCTGGTCCCACCTTAAGCATGAAACTAACCGGGTGGCTTTGGGCCAAGGACCAGGAGATGGTGAGTTCCGGTCCCACCTTAAGCATGAAACTTAACTGGGTGGCTTTGGGCCAAGGACCAGGAGATGGTGAGTTCTAGTCCACCTTAAGCATGAAACTAACTGGGTGGCTTTGGGCCAACGACCAGGAGATGGCGAGTTCTAGTCCCACCTTAAGCATGAAACTAACTGAGTGGCTTTGGGCCAACAACCAGGAGATGATGAGTTCTGGTCCCACCTTAAGCATGAAACTAACTGGGTGGCTTTGGGTCAAGGACCAGGAGATGGTGAGTTCTGGTCCCACCTTAAGCATGAAACGAACTGGGTGGCTTTGGGCCAACGACCAGGAGATGGTGAGTTCTAGTCCCACCTTAAGCATGAAACTAACTGGGTGGCTTTGTGCCAACGACCAGGAGATGGCGAGTTCTGGTCCCACCTTAAGCATGAAATTAACTGGGTGGCTTTGGGCCAACGACCAGGAGATGGCGAGTTCTAGTCCCATCTTAAGCATGAAACTAACTGGGTGGCTTTGGGCCAACGACTAGGAGATGGCGAGTTCTAGTCCCACCTTAAGCATGAAACTAATTGGGTGGCTTTGGGCCAAAGACCAGGAGATGGTGAGTTCTAGTCCCACCTTAAGCATGAAACTAATTGGGTAGCTTTGGGCCAAAGACCAGGAGATGGCGAGTTCTAGTCCCACCTTAAGCATGAAACTTAACTGGGTGGCATTGGGCCAAAGACCAGGAAATGATGAGTTCTAGTCCCACCTTAAGCATGAAACTTAACTGGGTGGCTTTGGGCCAACGACCAGGAGATGGTGAGTTCTGGTTCCACCTTAAGCATGAAACTAACTGGATGGCTCTGGGCCAACGACCAGGAGATGGTGAGTTCTAGTCCCACCTTAAGCATGAAACTTAACTGGGTGGCATTGGGCCAAAGACCAGGAAATGATGAGTTCTAGTCCCATCTTAAGCATGAAACTTAACTGGGTGGCTTTGGGCCAACGACCAGGAGATGGTGAGTTCTGGTTCCACCTTAAGCATGAAACTAACTGGATGGCTCTGGGCCAACGACCAGGAGATGGTGAGTTCTAGTCCCACCTTAAGCATGAAACTTAACTGGGTGGCATTAGGCCAAAGACCAGGAAATGATGAGTTCTAGTCCCACCTTAAGCATGAAACTTAACTGGGTGGCTTTGGGCCAACGACCAGGAGATGGTGAGTTCTAGTCCCACCTTAGGCAATAATAATAATATAGTATGCATAGTTGATCTATACAATATGAATTTTAATCTAAATTTAGAAGGGAAAGACTGCTTATATTGTGCACAAGACATATGTACCAACCGACATACTGTATATAATGGAAAAATTGCTTTATTTTATGTTTGTGTTTGTCAATGTTTGTTGTCAAAATAAATAAAAAACTTTAAAAAAGAGAGAGAGAGCGATCCCAGCCTGATTTCCTCACCCCCCCACAAACCATTGCAGGTAGTCCTCCACTTACGACCACAACTCAATGCACAATTTCTGTTACTAATCAAGACTGTTGTTCACTGAGTTTACAACTTTTCTGGCCACATTTGTTAAGGGAATCACAGCAAGTTGTTAAATTAGTCATTGTTAAATGAGTCTGGCTTCTCCCATGGATTTTGTTGGTCTGGGAGTCACAAAAATGGGATCTGGTGACTCCCCCAGGACACTGGAACCATCATAAATGTGAATCAGCTATCAAGCTTCCAATTATAAATCTGCAACGGTCGTAAATGTGAACCACGATCCCGCTGTTTGCAGTGCCGTTGTTAACTTCGAATGGTCACTAAATGAACCATTGGAAGACGAGGACTGCCTGCCATTGTTTTTTTAATGGCCATCATCGGACAAAGAGGGAAGAGCTTTGATTTCCCACTGTTGCGACTATGATTTGGACATTTTTTAAAAAAATCTGGCCATACATGTTTCCTGCTGGGCAAGAAAAAAAACCAATCTCTGATTTTTGAGACCCGACTTCTGCAGCCTGGTTCTCTTGGCAAGTGAGTTGGCAAGGGGTTGGACTAGATGACCTACAAGGTCCCTTGCAACTGTGATTATCTGTTGTTATTCAAGCCTTGGAACAGTGAAGCACATTCTGGTTTGAAGTTTAGCTTATTGTCACTACACCTCGTACAATGAAATCAAACACCCTCTTCAGTGCACATCATGACCATGAAAATAAACACAAACACACATCCTTCACCCTTCACACATTGAACCAAAATCCCCGCACCAACACTGCACTATACAGAAGAATTCAAAAGAGCTACTGCCCTGGGGTAGAAGCTGTTTTTTGGCCTATGTGTCCTTGTTTTTATTATTATCCTGTACCGGATGCCAGATGGTAATAGTTCAAAAAAAGGGGGCTCCCAGGATGAAATGGATCTTTGAGGATGTTTTGAACTTTCTTCAGGCTCTAAAGCTCTTCCAAAGAGGGGAGAGGGCAACCCATGATCCTCTGAGGGGCAATGACCTTAATCCTCTGGAGTGCTGTCCTATCTGCCCCTGTGCAATTGGCAAACCCTACACAGGTGCAGTAAGTTAAGATACTCTCTCTGGTGCAGCGGTAGAAGGTCACCAGCAGTTTTCCATTCAGTTGTTGTTTCCTGAGAAGCCTCAGGTAGTAGAATCTCTGCTGGGCCCTTTTGACCAGGGCTGCAATGTGAGCCCCCCAGGTCAGGTCCTCTTTTAGGGCAACACCCAGAAACTTAAAACCAGCCACTTGCTCCCCTCGGTCTCCCCTGATAATCAAGGGCTGGAGGTCTGATCTGTTCCTTCTATATAGTCCACTATCAGCTCCTTGGTCTTACTGGTGTTGAGGACCAAGTTATTATCTCCACACCATGAAAGCAACCGTTGGTCCACCTCATCTCGGTAGGCAGATTCATCCCTCCTGGAGATAAGTCCCACCACTGTTGTATCACCTGCAAATTTAGCAATAGTATTCTGGCGTGAGTGGGAATGCAGTCATGCCCATAAAGAGTATAAAGTAAGGGACTCAACACGCAACCCTGTGGTGTACCAGTGTGCAGAATAAAGGCTGAAGACGTATGATCACCTAATCTGACCCTCTGTGAGCGGCCAGACAGGAAATCCATAATCCAAAGGCAGATTGAATTAGAAAGCCCAAGGTCCAGAAGTTTAGACACTAGTCTATGTGGAAGAATTGTGTTAAACGCAGAACCAAAATCCAGAAAAAGCATCCTCACATAGCCCTCCCCGCTGTTCTAGATGAGTCAGAGCAGTGTGAAGAGTGATAGCTATAGCGTCCTCTGTAGATCTATTTCTTCTTGAAATTCTAGACCTAGAAAACCTAGAACTACGCCGTCTTCAATCTGATCTTAATATATAAAATCATACATTGCAATGTCCTACCTGTCAATGAATACTTCAGCTTCAACCATAGCAACACAAGAGCAAACAATAGATGCAAACTCAAGGTTAATCGCACCAAGCTTGATTGCAGGAAATACGACTTCAGGCACAGAGTGGTCAATGTCTGGAATCCTCTACCTGACTCTGTGGTTTCTTCTCCAAACCCCAAAAACTTTAACCTCAGACTATCTACTATTGACCTCCTCACCCCTTTCCTAAGGTCTCTAGGGGGCGTGCATAAGTGCACCAAGGTGCCTACTGTCCCTGTCCTATCTATCTATCTATCTATCTATCTATCTATCTATCTATCTATCTATCTATCTATCTATCTATCTATCTATCTTATTTTGTCAAGCGATTATTAGATAACAGGTATAAGTATAAACATGGTTATGAATACATAAAATGGATACAAGTAAGAAAAAAATAATAAAAATATTGTTTCTTTTTTTTAATTCGTACCCATTTCATGTATTCATAACCATGTTTATACTTATACCTGTTATCTTGCTTGACAAAGAAAGAAAGAAAGGAAGGAAGGAAGGAAGGAAGGAAGGAAGGAAGGAAGAAAGAAAGAAAGAAAGAAAGAAAGAAAGAAAGAAAGAAAGAAAGAAAGAAAGAAAGAAAGAAAGAAAGAAAGGAAGAAAGAAAGAAAGAAAGAAGGAAAGAAAGAAGGAAAGGAAAGAAAGAAAGAATGCAAACTGGTGTTCATGCAATGTATGCGGAAGACCGAAAATGATGTGCTGGAAGAGCAACTCCTCGAAGCCCTTCATGATGATAGGAGTGAGTGACATTGCAAGCTGCGGCTTCGAACCTGGCTGGGCATCGTGGCTTATTTTGAGGCAGAACCCAGCTGGGCTCCGTCTCCTGAGACTTGCCCAACGAGAAGACGGCATCAAAGCAGCCGCGGCCGCAGCCGCTGCCTCCACGCTCCGTGTGCCAGCCCTGCTTTCCTGCCTTTGCCTCTCCGCCAGGGACCTCGGCGGCATCCAGGCATCCCCTTCCGGTGCCAAGGCAGGCTCTGCCCCCCCTCCCCCCCAATCCACCCCCGCTGTTAGCTGCAGGAGCTGTAGCAGCGAGGAGCTATGAAGGGGGCCCAGTGGCCTAATGGATAAGGCATCAGCCTCCGGAGCTGGGGATTGTGGGTTCAAGTCCCACCTGGGTCGCACAACCACAATTTTATTATTGGGAGAGGCTCTGAGAAGAGGCTTTAACCCGAGAGGGGATTAGGAACCGGAGTAATCCAGTTGGAAGGGACCTTTGGAGATCTTCTAGCTCAACCCAGGGGATCCTCTATACCCCTATCTCAGCTGGAAACTTGACTTCAATTGCTCAGCCAGCCATTCTGGGAATCCTCCCCTCCTTTGAAAGCATGCTGGGAATTCTGGAAGTTGAAGTTCCCCCATCTTAAAAATGCTGGCTGGCAGATTCTGGGAGTTTGAATCCTCACCTTAAAGCATGCTGGCTGGGGGATTCTGGGAGTGGAAGTCCCCCCCCCCCATTTTAAAGCATGCTGGCTGGAGAATTCTGGAAGTGGAAGTCCTCCCCATTTTAAAGCATGCTGGTTGGGGAACTCTGGGAGTGGAAGCCCCCCATCTTAAAGATGCTGGCTGGGGAATTCTGGGAGTGGAAGTCCCCCCCCCCCCCATTTTAAAGCATGCTGGCTGGAGAATTCTGGGAGTAGAAGTCCCCCCCCCTCCATTTTAAAGCATGCTGGCTGGAGAATTCTGGGAGTGGAAGTCCCCCCCATTTTAAAGCATGCTGGCTGGGGAATTCTGGGAGTGGAAGTCCTCCCATCTTAAAAATGCTGGCTGGGGAATTCTGGGAGTGGAAGTCCCCCCCATCTTAAAGCATGCTGGCTGGGGGATTCTGGGAGTGAAAATCCCCCCATCTTAAAGCATGCTGGCTGGAGAATTCTGGGAGTGGAAGTCCCCCCCATTTTAAAGCATGCCGGCTGAGGAATTCTGGGAGTGGAAATCCCCCCATCTTAAAGCATGCCGGCTGAGGAATTCTGGGAGTGAAAGTCCCCCCCATTTTAAAGCATGCTGGCTGGGGGATTCTGGGAGTTGAACTCCTCCTTTTAACGTGGGCCAGGCTTTGCAGAATGTAAGAGAAAGTCACAATTCAATAACCAAAGCTAGGTCTGTCCGCCCCCCGCCCCCCACCATTGTCTCCAAATGCCCCCCAACATCTCCCTGGAATTCAGGGGAGCTGTCATTCATAAGGCAAAGGAGAGAGGGGGCTTAGTATCGCCTCTAACCTTTCATGGAGCAGCAGCACCACCTGGTGATCATAACTGGACATTATGCCTTGAGATTCTGCATAGAGTGCGGAATCCGCTCGGGGACGCTGTTTGTGTCCAGAAACCCTTCTTCACACGACCTGATGCATTTTTCGCCCCCAGGGACACCTGCGTTATCCTAAATATATCCCGTGATGCCCAGGGAAGGCTCCCTAGATGTTTTGCAACAGTGGGGTAAGCATTTTCTCTTCCCCGACCATTTCAGCTTTGTATCCATCAATGCCTTTCAGGTGGTTTATCATTCCCTTCCTAAATTTATTCTTTAAAAATTGAGACGGTTTTGCAGTCTGCCCAGGGAACCTGAGTTCTGACATTATTAATAATGAAATTATTGTTATTTTTTCAAAGTAAATTTTTATTACTCATATTTCAAATTAAGAGTCTCGGTGGTGCAGTGGTCAGAGTGCAGTACTGCAGGGCTACTTCTGCCCACTGCTGGCTACAATTTGGCAGTTCAAATATCACCAGGGTGAAGGTTGACTCAGCCTTCCGTCTTTCCGAGGTGGGTCAAATGAGGAGCCAGATTGTTGGGGGCAAGAGGCTGACTCTGTAAACTGTTTAGAGGGCTGTGAAGCAGTATATATGTCTAAGTGCTAGTGCTAAGTGGGAAGGAAGGAAGGAAGGAAGGAAGGAAGGAAGGAAGGAAGGAAGGAAGGAAGGGGGTTTTTATTTTCAAATTCAGCCACTAATTTAATAATTTTTAATTCTATTTTAAATTTTATGGACTGTATTGTTTTATTATGGCTGTTCACCACCCCGAGTCCCTATTTGCAAGAGGGGGTGGTATAAAAGTTAAATAAATAAATAAATAAATAAATAAATAAATAAATAAATAAGGAAGGAAGGAAGGAAGGAAGGAAGGAAGGAAGGAAGGAAGGAAGGAAGGAAGGAAGGAAGGAAGGACAGAGGAAAGAAAGGAGAGGAGGACGCGGGTAGGGAAAGATGGAAGGATAGATGATGGAAAGAAGGCAGGAAGGCAGGCAGGCAGGCCAGCAGGAAGGAAGGAAGGGCCATGATGGCGCAGTGGTCAGAGTCCAGTATTGCAGGCAGATTTTGCAGACTACCAGCAGTTCAATCCTGACTGGCTCAAGGTTGACTCAGCCTTCCCTCCTTCCGAGGTGGGTCAAATGAGGACCCAGATGGTTGGGGGCCAGAGGCTGACTCTGTAAACCGCTTAGAGAGGGAGGGAAAGCACTGTGAAGCAGTATATAAGTCTAAGGGCTCTTGTTCTTGCTATTAAAACACCATATTTACACTCATTACAGCATTCAGGTTCCATATTTGCTGATATTGACATAATTGTTACTGTTCTACTGTATTATGTTATATAGTTGTTTCCTACCTTTAACTGATAACAATATTTACAAATATATATACAAGACTT
>CM042846.1:96919083-96958752 GCA_023653725.1 Bungarus multicinctus
AATTCTCTGGGCTCCCGCATCACTTCTGCAGCGTTGGGCCGGCCCAAAGACCCCGGAAAGGGACCCCAAACTCCCGGGAGAGGCAGAGACACGTTGGTGGGGGGGTCAAGCAGCGATGAAGCACGCGGGTGCGTTCCCACGACGATCCAAACCCGCGTCTGCTCGCGCAGCTAGAGAGAGAGAGAGAGAGAGAGAGGAGAGAGAGGTTTGCAGGCGGGGGTTGCCCCACCCTCCCCCGGCGCGCAGAACTACCACGCCCACAATGCACCGCGCGGCGGGCCAAGATGGCGGCGGTGTCTCTGCCGCTGCGGCCGCTTCGCTTGTGGCGTCCGGGCGCTGGGTGAGTCCTCGGGCGCTGGGAGGGGGGAGCTGGGGGGGCCGGGGGGGTTACCGAGAGCCAAGACCCCCCCCAGAAGGGCCCCTCCCCGCCGCCCTCCCCCACCCAAGCAGTTTAAAGGGGAGACCCACACCCTCCAATCCGCAGGGCGCCCGGTTGGCGAAGGCGGCGTGGGGGGGGGCTCTTGCCGCAGAAAAGGGGGCGGGGAGCAGCCGGGGGGGGGCAGTCTGCACCATTGGGCGGGGAGGGGTCTCTTGGGAGGGGCCTGTTCTGTCTTGGGGGGGTCGCCTGGGCGCGGGGAGGGGGGGGGCGGGGGTCCCAACGGAGCCCCCAGACCCGAAAACGGCGGTTGCCCGGTTCCTTTCCCTCGCCTCCCCCCCCCAGCCCCCCCTTAATCCGGATCGGTTCCCTTCCCTTCCCGCTTAGAATCCGGAGTGTTGATTTTTTCACGCTTTTTTATTGCAACATAAGAGCGCAACATTGTCCCGTTTGGTTGCTTTTGCTGATACCGCTTCACCGTGCTTTTATGGCCCTCTCTAAGCCTCTGGCCCCCAACCATCTGGGTCCTCATTTTATGACCTCGGAAGGATGGAAGGCTGAGTCAAGCTGGAGCCGATCAGGATCGAACTGCTGGCAGTGGGCAGAGTCAGCCTGCAATACTGCATTTGAACCGCTATACCATAATGGCCCTCCCTCCCTGCCTTCCTTCCTTCCTTCCTTCCTCCCCCCTCCCTCCCTCCCTTCTTCTCCCTCCCTCTCCCTCCCATCCCTTCCTTCCTTCCTGCCTTCCTCGCCTCCCTCCCCTCCTCTCCTTTTCCCGGTCCTCCTTTCTTTCCTCCCTCCTCTCCTTCTCCCTCCCTCCTCCCTCCGGCCTGCCTGCCTGCTCTGCCTTCCGGACGGCCGTCCTTCCGTCGTCCTTCCTTCCTTCCTTCCTTCCTTCTTCCTCCCTCCCCTTCCTTCCTTCCTTCCCCTTCCTTCCTCCCTCCCTCCCTTCCTTCCTTTCTTCCTTCCCTCCCTCCCTCTCCTTCCGTCCTTCCTTTCTTCCCTCCCTCCCTCTCCTTCCTCCCTCCCTCCCTCCCTGCCTGCCTGCCTGCCTGCCTGCTCTTCCTTCCTTCCTTCCTTCCTTCCTTCCCTCCCTCCCCTTCCTTCCTTCCTTCCCCTTCCTTCCTCCCTCCCTCCCTTCCTTCCTTCCTCCCTCCCTCCCTCCCTTCCTTCCTTCCTTCCTTCTTCCCTCCCTCCCTCCCTCTCCTTCCGTCCTTCCTTTCTTCCTTCCCTCCCTCTCCTTCCCTCCCTCCCTGCCTGCCTGCCTGCTTCTTCCTTCCTTCCTTCCTCCTTCCTTCCTTCCTTCCTTCCTTCCTTCCTTCCTTCCTCCCTCCCTCCCTCCCTCCCTTCCTTCCTCCCTCCCCTTCCTTCCTCCCTCCCTCCCTCCCTCCATCCATCCCTTCCTTCGTTCCCACTTAGCAATAGCACTTAGACTTGTATACTACATCACAGTGCTTTCCCTCCCTCTCTAAGCGGTTGACAGAGTCGGCCTCTGGCCCCCTCCAACCATCTGGGTCCTCCTTCGACCCACCTCGGGAGGATGGAAGGCTGAATCGACCTGGAACCTAGTGAGGTTTGATCTGCCAAATTGCAGGCAGCCAGTGGTCAGCAGAAGGAGCCCTGCACTCTAACCACTGGGCCACCGCGGCTCATATATATAATATAAATTTCATCAGTGAATAAAATGAAAAGACCCAGATTGAGGGTCCCTGGAGGAGGAGTGACTACCCTTCCCTCCCTCCCTCTCTCCCTCCCTCCTTCCTTCCTTCCTTCCTTCCTTCCTGACCCCTGGGAAATCCAGGAGCAGGTAGGAGTCAGTCCAGGCCAGCCAATAGAGAGCAGGGCGGGGAGGCTGCTGGGCTGGAGGGAAACCAGGATGAATCCAAGGATAAAGACTTTCTCCTCTGAGCTTTGATCTCCTGGGATTTCATTCCGTCCCTTTCAAGCCCTAGAAAGTTATCTCCCCCACACACACAATTTTGTGTGCAGAAGAGCTGGTCTCTGGAAGGGAGGGAGCTTGTCTGGCCCACCCACCCACCCCATTCATTTGCCTGCCTGGTCCAAACGGCCCCTGCTCACAAGTAGGCCTTGGGCAGCATTGGGAGCCAGCCATGATATCTGTGGCTGAAGGTTGAACTGTGGGGTCTTTGGGGCTCTCTGAGCCTGGTGGTTTTCTTGCAGACGTTTCATGACCCAACTAGGTAACGTCATCAGTGCTGGAAAGGAGTGGGGTTTTAGGAATGGTAGTGGTGATAATAGAGGAGGAGGGAAGAGAAGGTGATAATAGAGGAGGAAGGAAGAGAAGGACTGAGGAGGAGGGACTGTGGGGTCCTTGGTGCTCTTTGAGTTTGGTTGTTTTCTTGCAGATGTTTCATGACCCAACTAGGGAACAACATCAGTGCTGGAAGGTAGAGGGGTTTGCAGAGAGGAGGAGGGAGGGAGGAAGGGAGGGGGAAGAGGAGGAGGAGGAGGATTGTGGGGTCTATGGTGCTCTCATTTTTCTTGCAGATGGTTCATTGCCCAAGTAGGTGACATCATCAGTGTTAGAACGCAGAGTGTAACCATGTGCACTGATGATGTTCCCTAGAAACCATCCAGCAAGAGAGCACCAGGGACTCCCCAGTCCTGCTCCTCCCTCCCTCCCTCCCTCCCTCCCTCCCTTTCTCTCTCTCTCTCTGCAAATCCCTCTCCCTTTTAGCACTGATGATGTTCCCTAGTTGGGTCATGAAACGTCTGCAAGAAAGCCACCAAGCTCAGAGAGCCCCAAGGACCTCCCCAGTCCTGCTCCTCCTCTCCCTCCTAGCCGGGTCCTGAAAGGTCTGCCAAAAAGCAACCTAGCTCAGGGGGCGCCTAAGACCCGACCTTGGGAGTCAATGGTTGAAGCATAATTTCGGGGGGAGGGCCCCCACTCACTGGAGGATGGTTCATCGAGAGAGCCCTCCAGGGCTGGACATCCTAAGGTGCCTTGTGCAATCCTGGCACAGCCCGGGGACGACTGCAGGGGGGGCTGGGCGGAGTGGCAGCCCCCTCCAAGGCACCTTAGGAAGCGCATCGGAAATGGCAGGGGGCCTCTGGCCTCAAAGCACGCCTGACACTGGAGCACGAAGGTTTTTCTGAAACTTCGGCCCCCTCTGAGCTGGGCTCTTTTCTTGCAGAGGTTTCATGGCTCCCAACTAGGTAATCTCATCCGTGACCCCTTCCTTCCTTCCTTCCCTCCCTCCCTCCCTCCCTTCCTTCCTCTCTCCTTCCTCTCTCTCTCTCTCTCTTCCTTCCTTCCTCTCTCCTTCCTTCCTTCCTTCCTTCCTTCCTCTCTCCTTCCTTCTCTCTCTTTCCCTCCCGCTCCTCTTTCCTCTCGCTCCTCCTCTTCTCTTCTTTCCTTCCTTCCGCCTTCCTTTCCTTCCTCCCTCCCTCTCTCCTCCCCTGTCCCTGCCTCCTTTCCTCTCTTCCTTCCCCTTCCTGCTCCTCCTTCTCCCTCCTTCCTTCTCTCTCCGCTCCTCTTGGTTGTTTTCCTCAGAGATTCGTTACGCTAGGTTATCATTGTCCCCCTTCCTTCCTTCCTTCCCTTCCCTTCTCTCATCGCTTCCTTCCTTCCTTCTTCTTTCCGTGTCCTTCCCTGCCTCCTTCCTCTCTCCTCCCTTTCTTTTCTCTTCTTTTCCTCCCTCTTCCCTCTCTCTCCTTTCTTCCTCCCTCCCTCTCTCCGCTACTTCCTTCCCACCTCCTTCCTTCTCCTCTTTCCTTCCTGCCCTTCCCTCTCTCCTTCCACCCTTCCTTCCTCTGTCCTTATCTCCTTCCACCCCTTCCTTCTCCTCCTTCCTCTCTCCTCTCTCTCTCTACTTTCCTTCCGCTCTCTGAGCTTGGTTGTTTTCTTGCAGAGATTTTGTTACGAAACTAGGTATCATTGTCCCTTCCTTCCTTCCTTCCTTTCTTTCTTCCTCTCTCTCTCCTTCCTTCCTTCCTTCCTTCCTCTCCTCCTTCTTTCCTTCCTTCCTTCCTTTCTTTCTTCCTCTCTCTCTCCTTCCTTCCTTCCTTCCTTCTTCCTTCCTCTCTCCTTCCTTCCTTCCGTCCTTCCTCTCTCTCCTTCCTTCCTTCTTCTCGTCCTCCCTCCCGCTCCTTCCTTCCTCACTCCTTCCTCTCTCCTCCCTTCTTCTCTTCTTTCTCCTCTCTCCCTCTCTCCTTTCTTCCTCCCTCCCTCTCTCCTCCCTTTCCTTCCTCCTTTCCTCTCTCCTTCCACCCTTCCTTCCTCTGCTCCTTCCTTCCTCTCTCCTCCCTCCTTCCTCTCTACTTTCCTTCCGCTCTCTGAGCTTGGTTGTTTTCTTGCAGAGATTTTGTTACGAAACTAGGTATCATTGTCCCTTCCTTCCTTCCTTCCTTTCTTTCTTCCTTCCTCTCTCTCTCCTTCCTTCCTTCCTTCCTTCCTCTCTCCTTCTTTCCTTCCTTCCTTCCTTTCTTTCTTCCTCTCTCTCTCCTTCCTTCCTTCCTTCCTTCCTTCCTCTCTCCTTCCTTCCTTCCTTCCTTCCTCTCTCCTTCCTTCCTTCTTCTCTCCTCCCTCCCGCTCCTTCCTTCCTCACTCCTTCCTCTCTCCTCCCTTCTTCTCTTCTTTCTCCTCTCTCCCTCTCTCCTTTCTTCCTCCCTCCCTCTCTCCTCCCTTTCCTTCCTCCTTTCCTCTCTCCTTCCACCCTTCCTTCCTCTGCTCCTTCCTTCCTCTCTCCTCCCTCCTTCCTCTCTACTTTCCTTCCGCTCTCTGAGCTTGGTTGTTTTCTTGCAGAGATTTCGTTACGAAACTAGGTATCATTGTCCCTTCCTTCCTTCCTTCCTTTCTTTCTTCCTTCCTCTCTCCTTCCTTCCTTCCTTCCTTCCTTCCTTCCTTCCTTCCTTCCTTCCTTCCTCTCTCCTTCCTTCCTTCCTTTCTTCCTCTCTCTCTCCTTCCTTCCTTCCTTCCTTCCTTCCTCTCTCCTTCCTTCCTTCCTTCCTTCCTCTCTCCTTCCTTCCTTCTTCTCCTCCTCCCTCCCCGCTCCTTCCTTCCTCACTTCCTTCCTCTCTCCTCCCTTCTTCTCTTCTTTCTCCTCTCA
The DNA here is from genome assembly GCA_023653725.1 of Bungarus multicinctus. Taxonomy (NCBI): domain Eukaryota; kingdom Metazoa; phylum Chordata; class Lepidosauria; order Squamata; family Elapidae; genus Bungarus; species Bungarus multicinctus. Next base: position 96,924,532 of record CM042846.1, read on the forward strand.
TCCCTCTCTCCTTTTCTTCCTCCCTCCCTCTCTCCTCCCCTTTCCTTCCTCCTTTCCTCTCTCCTTCCACCCTTCCTTCCTCTGCTCCTTCCTTCCTCTCTCCTCCCTCCTTCCTCTCTACTTTCCTTCCGCTCTCTGAGCTTGGTTGTTTTCTTATAGAGATTTTGTTACGAAACTAGGTATCATTGTTCCTTCCTTCCTTCCTTCCTTCCTTCCTTCCTTCCTTCCTTCCTTCCTTCCTTCCTTCCTTCCTCTCTCCTTCCTTATTTCCCCTCTCCTTCCTTCCTTCCTTCCTCTCTCCTTCCTTCCTCTCTCCTTCCTTCCTTCCTCACTCCTTCCTTCTTTCCCCTCTCCTTCCTTCCTTCCTTCCTCTCTCCTTCCTTCCTTCCTTCCTTCCTTCCTTCCTTCCTTCCTTCCTTCCTTCCTTCCTTCCTTCCTTCCTTCCTCTCTCCTTCCTTCTTTCCCCTCTCCTTCCTTCCTTCCTTCCTCTCCTTCCTTCTTTCCCCTCTCCTTCCTTCCTTCCTCTCTCCTTCCTTCTTTCCCCTCTTCTTCCTTCCGCTCTCTGAGCTTGGTTGTTTTCTTACAGACACTTTATTACCCAACCAGGTAAAATTATCATTGACCATCCATCCATCCATCCGTGGTTTTCTCCAAGCTTGGTGCTTTTCTTCTCCAAGTTCCATGACCCAAGTTAGGTAAGACCATCTGTCACTGATTAATTTGGATCATGAAACGCCTGCAAGGAAACCACCCACCTCAGCCCCCAGGGCCCTTCCTTTCAACCCTGAGCTACGGACACCCTCCTTTATCCATTCCCTGAAAGAGACTATTTTGGAAAATCGTGGCAAAGGGGATAACAACTGTACGTCGTCCCCATTAAAGGACTAGAATCAAATCCTTAATTACGATCTAAGACCAGCAGAGAAAAGATAAATTGCAAACGGTAATTTCTGAAAGCTGAGAGGAACATAAAATACATAAAATTAAAGTAAATTACGGCATCCTTGAGAACTCAAAGCCAGCAATACTCAAGGAGTATCTGTGTCTGTCCCAACAGCTGGTATTGGAAAAGCTGGTCCTCTTTCTACATAGGACGTTAAAAGGGCTATTTTCTGAACTGCTTTCTTCCGCCCCCCAAAAGGGACTCGGTGATCCAAATTCAACCCTGATGCAGCAAGATTAACCCGTCGCTCGTATTGCAGAACGGTTTTATGCCAGGGTTTCTCTAATGGATCCCTCGTAGCAGTTTTATTGTGCAGGTTTTAAAGGACGAGACTTAAAAAGATACAGGAGCTTCCTTCTTCCTTTCTCCCAGCTGCATATGGAACATGGAAAAAATAAAATAAAATGTAAACCCGGTTTGGTTTTTTTTTTAAGATTTTCCATGAAAGGATGACGTATTTTTTTTTTTTCCCCATCAGCTGGAGGGGAAAAAATTAAATTAAATCTGGAAAAGGTGGTGAGTCAAAACTGAAGCCAGGCAGATCCTTTTCAAATGAGAGTCCAGCCTGAATTCTTTTTTTTTTTTAATAAAAGTTTTTTATTTTTATAACAACAACAAAAAACAAGCATATAAAACCCTCTTTCTGTTCCACAGTGTGTCAGTTGAGTACATATTTCTTCGTGCATAAAATAATGTTATCATGCATATTTAACTTGTATATGTCTATAATCATTCTAATCAGTACTTTATATCGCATTATATCACTTATTCTATTATCCTTAGCTTTATAATTGTTGACTTTCAATAATACATTTCAAATTCATTTTCTTTATCTGACTCATCCATTTATCGACAACAATACATTGTACTATACTTATATAATTCAGTTCTTTACTCTTCTATCCAGCCATTCATAAAAGAAATTCCAAATTTTATCGGCCTGAATTCTATCCGTTGCACATCTGCCATTTCCATTCAGTTTCATTGCAAGGAATCTCTGGTGATATTGATGAGAGAGGAGGAGGAGGAGGAGGAAGAAGAGGAGGAGAAGGAGATCCATTCAGTCATGTCTGATTCTTGGCGGTTCTCTGGGCCCGGGTTTTTTTCCCCACATCTCCCAATCTTGCGCTGCTCCTTTGGGGTCTTTCTATGCTCTGGCATGTATCAGCTTTGATGGTTTGCCATAGTGGGGAATATCTCTAGCTCATGTCAACTCGTAAAGCATTCCTATGCCTGTTTTCAAGTTGCCATAAACAAGGCGGGGTGTGTGTGTGAAATCTGAAGCAGCAGCACTTGGCAGTTTAAAACCAGAAGTACATTCCATGCTTATTTTACAAAGATTGTAGCTAGGCTACTGGATCTTCTGCCCGGGAAAATCCTTCATTGAAGAATCTGATTTAATGACACACCCAGGGGGGAGGGGGAGGGGAAACAGAGTCCCTTTTTTGGGAGAGAGGGTGGTATAAAAATCTAATAAACTAAACTATGCCAGAGTTGGCTTCATTTAGGTCAATGCCGGCATGTTGCTCCTAATAAAACTTTTGACAACTCGGGTGTAGGATCAGGGGTGGGATTCAAATTTCTTAACAAACCGGTTGTATGGGTGTGGCCTAATTTGTGGGTTTGGCTTGGTGGTCATGTGACTGGCTGGTTGTGGCTTGTATATAAATTTTATAAATATGTAAGTATTGAATTTTTTATATATATAAAAAAGCAACTTTTACCCAAAATCAGGCAAAGCAGGCAGGCAGAGTGAGTTGCTTGCAGAATTACAGATTCATTCAGAGATCTATCTATCTGCCATCGGCTAGCTCAGTCTGTCACATAAAATTTGCTTGCAAGCAAACTCATAGAATTTGCTAGCAACCAGGCTCACAAAATTAACTCACAGTACACCATATGAATTTTTTTTATTTTTAAAAAAGAGCAACCTTTACCCAAAATCAGGCAGAGCAGGCCAGCAAGATTGAGTTGCTCACAGAATCACAGATTCACTCAGAGATCTGTGTTTCTGCCATCTGCTACCTGAGTCTGCACTGAAAAATAGAAGCTTCAGGCTCAGCTCTGCTTTTAGATTAGCTAGAAAGCAAGAAATCCAACGATTTCCTGCTTTCTGGCTAATCTAAATCTCCCGGCACAGCAGAACAGCTGATGGTCGGAGGGGAAAAAAAGGAAAAATAGCAATTTAGCAGGGGAGTTTGATGGTGCGCATACCATGTAAGGAGTGAGAGGGCGGGGCAGGGCCAGTCAGTGGTGTGATTTGCCAGTTCTCCGACAGGTAGAATCCCACCCTGGTGAGAGTGTATTTTGCACATGTGTGTAGACCATTTGCAAAAAAACCCTCAGCCGTGCCGCCCGGACAGCTGATAAGCGCTGCATGTGGGTGCGCAGCGTTTGAAAATCCTCTTCTTTCCTGCTTTTTCATCCTCATCTGTGCCGCGCAAAGCAGCTGAGGTTGAAAAAGCAGGAAATAAAGGACAGCCAAGAGCCCCGGCGGGCGGCTGGGCCAAACAGAGCAGCAGCCACCAAACCGGTTCGGTGTCTGCTGCTCTTCAGAGCTACCGGTTCTGTAGAACCGGGCCAAACCGGTAGCATCCCACCTGTGTAGGATGATGAGGCAGGGGGTTGCTTTCTGAAGGTTTCGGTATCGAGCTAGGTAACCACTTCAGTGGAATTCAGTAGGTCTGGCCCATCAAAGACCCTCACCTGATGTGACCCTCACCTGATTTGACCTCCCCAACACAAGACCTATAGACCACACAAAGGCCTTACAAGCAGAAGAACTCCCACCCTGACACCCCCTAAATTCTGCTGGAGGTGTTATTTAGCCTGGTAACGAAAGGTTCGGAAACCAACCCATGCGCTGGTTGGGGAATTCTGGGAGTTGAAGTCCATGGGTCTTAAAGGGGCCAAGGTTGGACGGTCCTGATCCAGATATAGAAGTATTGAGAGGAGCCCTTATATCTAATAACTCACTGTGTACCATTGCTTCTCTAGGAAACTCTGTGGTCGGGCTTAGTTTTGGAGGAGAGAAGTAAGGGGGGGGGGGAATTCTGCCTCTGCTTACCAGCATCCATTGGTATTCATTCATCTGGCTAGCATGCAGATGCACGTGGATGAGAGAGTTGAGGGCTGTTTGGAAACTGAAAGAGTATTTGGTGTGTGAGCAAGAAGGAGACAGCAAGGAGCCTGGGCGGGGTTTAGCTCAACTGTTCTGTACTAAAACTGCTTGCTGTGAAAGTGAAACTCCTCGTGTTTTGCATTTGGAAAAGATTTATTTTCAGGTGGGGAGCGGGAGTAGAACTTAGCATCAGAGCGTGTTGATAATAATAATAATAATAATAATAATAATAATATAATAATAATAATAATAATAATATAGGAAATACTCTAAATGCTCTGAGGGTCATTTCAAAGAATCCTTTCTTAGTGAGCCCCTAGAAGCCAAGAGGAACAGATGTGCCAAACTTCAAGTTTGTAGGCTTTACGGTTCTGTGGCGATGTTGTGATGATGCATGGGTGGCATTTCGCTTTTATATATATATAAATTTAAATAAATGGTACTATCGCTATCAGAATTACGTGTAAAGCGTATTGACCCAGACAATACACTCTTCACAAGCACTTTGGGATGTTTTTTTAAAAAAAGCAGTGGCCCATAGAAATTAGCAGCTCAAGTTCTTGCACAGCGCTGAGGCCTCCTATTTCTTAATCCGCTTTGATGTTCTCCTTTTGTATCTTTATTTTTAGCCAGCAAAATTACTCTTTTGAGACTCCTGACTTCCCCGCTTTAGATCTCAGCTTGTTCTATTTCATAGAATTTGCGAGGATAATTTTTTTCCCCATTTTTTAAAGTATATACGTTTAAATAAATTTATACATATATATTAGTCAGCTTCCTAAGCGGCCCTCAAATTTACAATTATTGGTTTAGTGACCGAAGTTGCGACGACACTGAAAAAAAAAAAAGCGACGGCCGGTTTTTTACACCTGCCGCAGCCTGATGGTCACGTGATCACACACTTCAGAGGCTTGGAAACTGGCATGTACTTCTGACGGTTGAGTGTCCCGGGGTCACGACCTTCTGACAAGCAAAGGCATCGGAGAAACCAGATTCGTGGTTTGTTAAGTAATCTGGCTTCCCCAATGACTTTGCTTGTCAGAGGATCACAAAAGGGGATCACACACACCCTGTTTCCCCAAAAATAAGGACCTACCCTGAAAGTAAGCCCTATCTCGATTTTTTTACACATGCACCCAATATAAGCCCTACCCCCCCAAAATAAGCCCTAATTAAGACCCCGCCCACTCCTGAGTAGACAGGTAAATATTAAGCAACGATGGGGATGGGGTGGAGCTGCCCTACTACTTACCTGTGGACAGGTGTAGCCAGGCCTCGCACAGCCCGACACCTGCCTCAACGGCCCATTTCTTCTGCAGCCGGCAAGGCTTTCCTGAAGGCCTCTGGAGCTGATAGCAAAGCTCAGGATCGATCCAAAGCTCTGTTAGAGCTTTGCAGAGACCTTCAGGACAGCGAAACGGAGGCCGGGGGCGATGCACACAAGTGAGGTTAGTCACTGGATGAGACATCCCCCCAAAATAAGACCTGGTGCCTTTTTTTTTGGTGGCAAAAAATATGTATAAGAGCGGGTCTTATTTTCAGGGAAACACGGTAATCCTGGGACACTCAACCGTCAGAAGTACATGCCTGTTTCCAAGCCTTTGAAGTTTGATCCCGTGACCACAGGGATGCTGCGAAGTCAATTTCCCGCCCCCCCCCCCAGTGCCTTTGTCCCTTCGAACGGACATTAAGCGAACCGTTGTAAGTTGAGGACTCTCTGTAATCGACGGCAAAGCTATCAGTTATCCAATGAAACGATTCTGACGTCTGTTTTTTCTTCTACTTTTCTTTCTTGCAGATTATCAGCATGTGGGAAATAGAGGCCGAATGACCGATGAATGATGCCGGGACGTGAGTACCGAATTCTGCTAATAATTATGTGCACAGAGTCTTTTAAGCTCCTTGCAAAAATGATGGGGTTGAGGAGAAATACGGTGGTTATTTCTGAAGCTAAATCTCTGGATTCACGACCGCCGAAACCCCCAGAGCCTGGCTAATTATTACCCGGAAAGGTATTAACAATTTTTATTTGCTTGGCAGTTAAAACAATCCTTAAGGGGAAATGTTACCAGGCTGTAATTTGCGGTCAGTCTCTGCAACGCCAGAGGAAGCTTTTAGGCTGAATGGACGGTTGAATTATGTGAATGTTTATTGTTCAAATGCAGGGACCCCTTCTTTTAATTTGATAAAAGCAGGAGAGATTGAGACACATTTTCACCTGAGAAAAGAAGTGGATGCCCAATTCAAAATTTCGATGAAGGAGTTCATCGTCATACGGAGACTTTGGAGCAGGTGCTTCGGCTACCCCTGCCTGTATTCGGTTGCTTTCAGTGTCTCAGAATAGAGAATAGAAAAGAATAAATAGAATAGAATAGAGAATAAAACAGAATAGAAAAAAGAATCAAAAATAGAATGGAAAAGAATAGAGAATAGAAAAGAATAAAAATAGAATAGAATAGAGAATAAATAGAAAATAGAATAGAAAAGAAAAGAATAGAGAATAGAAAAGAAAAGAATAAATAGAATAGAATAGAGAATAAAACAGAATAGAAAAGAATAGAGAATAGAATGGAAAAGAATAGAGAATAGAAAAGAATAAAAATAGAATAGAATAGAGAATAAATAGAAAATAGAATAGAATAGAAAAGAATAGAGAATAGAATGAAAGAATAGAGAATAGAATAGAATAGAGAATAATAGGGAATAGAATAGAGAATAGAAGAGAAAAGAACAGAATAGAGAATAGAAAACAATAGAATAACAGAGCTGGATGGGACCTTGGAGGTCTTCTAGTCCAACCCGCTGCCTAGGCAGGAAACCCTATAACCGCTTCAGACAAATGGCTCTCCAATCTCTTCGTAAAAACTTCCACTGTTGGAGCATTTACAACTTCCGGAGGCAAGTGAGCATCTTTCCTTCTCCAAAGCAATTATTATCATTATTTTTGCCAAGGAAAAGCCGCTGTGTGATATGAGCGGTAGCTGTTCCCCCCTCGCAGTGGCACAGAGTGACCGGGAGGCTTTGGACCGCCGGGTTTCCGAGAGGTTTTCTGAGGATGAAACTTGGATCCTACTCAAAATTTTACAATACTGCGTGAACGGATTCCGCTGGCCTTTTTGTCGCCTCTCTTGCTTGGCTCTGACTAGAGGCCCCGGGACGGGCTTCTTGTTATAAAATAGGCATTCCTTTCCTTGGATGAAGTGGCACGGTGGCCTAGAGGGGGAGCTCTCGTCTCACCATCAGGAGGCTGTGAGTTCGATCCTGGGTAGAGGCAGGTATTTCTCTCTCTGGGCACAATGAGGATATATCTGCCGAAAGAAAACGCCACATTAGCAACAGGAAGGGCAGCTGGCCAGGAAAAACTCAGCTCCATTCAGTTGCCCAGACTCCACCCCAACGCAAGGGACTATGGGGTCATTAAAAGAGGATTTCTTTCCTTGGACACGGAAATAGGTCCATGTGATTTCTGCTTTGGAGGAACTGGAACCCTTCAGAGCAGGCGAAGGGCAGTGGCGCGTCAGATGCAGAGCAGAGACAATTCTACGAAAGTGTGGAGACTTGTAGAAGCCGGGATCGGATTAGAGTTGAACCCAGTTTGCTGGTGGCTTATATGATGCCGTGAGTTCCTCGGCATTATCAGAAGGCCCAAATCTTTTGTGCCACAAGAACCTTCTCCAGAGCTTTTGTAGAGGGATATTTGGTTTAAAGATGACTTTGCAAATGCTTCACGGCAGGGAAGCTTCAGGATACAAGAATCTCCCTAAAAATAATAAAATAATTTGTGCGCATCCTGTGGATAAAAGCAACCATTTGTGGGTGTTGCTATTGTGCTTGGTTGCACAGTCAGGCAGATGTTCAGATTGGATTTGGCATTTTTATCTGGCTATTCAGGGTTGGGATTCTACCAGTTCGCACCTATTCGTTAGAACCGGTTGCTAACCTTCTAAGCAGTTCGGAGAACCGGTTGCTAGAAGAAATTCCTGGCCTAATCCTGTCAGGAAGGCAGGAAGGAAACATTCTGGTGTTGCTTACAGAAACTGCCTCTCCGTTAACCCTTATTACATTCTTGGCAGGACTAGACTTCCTGTCTCAGGAACTTCTCTGGAGTTTTTTCCCCTCCTTTGCTGGTACTTTGCTTGTGTGGAGGGACCGTTCAAAGTTACAATGGCACTGGAAAAAGGGACTTATGACCATTTTTCACACTTACGACTGTTGCAGCATCCCCACAGTCAGGAGAGGCCAGGCGAGGAGATGCGTGCCTCGATGGGAGTGATATTGAGTTGGCCACACCCAGCCAGTCACATAACCACCAAGCCACGTCCACCCAGTCACATGACCATCAAGCCACACCCACCATCTAAGCCATGCCCACAGAACCGGTTGTTTAAACATTTTGAATCCCACCCCTGTGGCTATCGGATGGATTAGCTCTGCCCACAGCCAGCAGTTCAATCCTGACCGACTCAAGGTTGACTCAGCTTTCCATCCAGGTTGACTCAGCTTTCCATCCTTCCAAAGTCAGTAAAATGAGGACCCAAATTGTTGAGGACAATAGGCCGATGTTTGTAATATTTGCACTGGGAAGCGAGATATAAATCTAAGCGCTATTGGCTATTACTATTGAATCCCTCCCCAGGGATAGGCAGATGTGATGGTGTTACAGATCTCACCGCAAGATGGAAGCTGTTCTGAGTACAACTGTCTTTTGCAATTGACCGATGGAGAATTTGTCAGTGCCGAGAGCATTCAAGTGGTGCTCCAGATGTTGTTATGGTTCTTTGCCCAGCCAGCCAGATGTTCAGACAGGATTTGCATTTTTGTCTCCCTCTCGAGTTCTTCCCAAGGACCTGGGAGAGACAGATGTGGTTGTTTGATGGGGTTACAGATATCACCGCAAGATGGAAGCTGTTCCGAGTGAAACTGCCTTTTGCAATTGACCGTTGGGGAAATTTGTCAATTCCACCAATGTTCAAATGATGCTCTAGTTGTTATTATGGTTTGTCATCAAGTCAGTCAGATGTTCAGAGTGGATTTGGCAGTTTTGTCTACCTTTTGACTTCCCATGGACTTACTATTATATTGCGTTGCTCTGCAAATACACGGAGTACTGCTGGACAAATTCCGTGTGTGTCTAGCCACACTTGGCCAAAATAAATAAATTAATAAAATAAAATAAAAGGGCTGCAAGAGCAAAACATCGGCCCATGGAAACCCAAACCTTTTGAGGCCGAAAGCTTGCTTCCCCATGGAAGCCATCGCACTCACTTCCGTTGCCACAGCGAAGCCAAGCCGTCCTTCGGAGGTGGCACAACTTCTAATGATGATTAGAGGTTTCAGCCGTGACCTTTCTTCTCGAGCGGCTCGCAGGACGTGTTTCGACTTGTCGGAAAGCTTTTGTTGTTCACGCCGAGTAAACGCTGCATCCCTGCATGTGGTTTTTTTTTTTTTCCCCCTTCTCCGGAGTGACACCGTTGCTCCAGTTGTGAGTCACACTGCGAAGTGCGCAGACAGTTCCGAGCGCATGAGAAGGACGAGGCCGGCAGGACACCAGCCGGTCTCCACTTTCCAGGATCCTGCATTATTAACGGTATCATTGCACACGCTCTGGGGAACATCGGGCCCGTGGATATCCAATCCGGATTGAACGCCGGTGTCTGAATTCAGCGGTGCTCGGCGCAGGCTGAAAAGGCACGGGAGAATCAGAGTGCAGCCACAAGGCTGAGTGACACACGCTGGCGAGGATGAAGACCTATGTGGCTGTTCCCGTAGCCGAGCCGGATAGGTCTTATGACTACAACCCCGCCTGGGAACCGGGGCCCTGCGCCTGTTTTGGTAGGTGGCATGTTCCCCTCTTCCGCCTGAGTCCCTGACGGGAGATCAGGTTCTTCCAAAGCCAGGAGAGCAGCGATGCGCAAAACGGATGCCGAGTTTTGTGCAGTTTCCTCTTTGTGGTTGTCAGTGTAAGTTATTGGAATAAACGCTGCCACCGTACAAATTTGCAACTGCTGGGAATGATTCTAACCTTGATATAAATTTCACTATCTTAACCTGAATACGTAGATATAGTAGACTTTCTTCTCGGTGGTGATGGAGAATCCAGACAACAATTTGGTTCAAAGTATTTGGGGTCTGTCCAATTGCATTCTTTTTACTTAGTGTAGCTTATCCGGTACGATTAAAGAAATAAGAATAATGAGACCTGTTTTTCTGTGAAGCTCCTTTACAAGAATAGTAATCATAACTTTATTATCTGTCTGTCTGTCTGTCTGTCTGTCTGTCTGTCTGTCTGTCTGTCTGTCTATCTATCTATCTAATCTCACTCTAATCTTATCTATCTTATCTATCTAATCTCTCTCTAATCTAATCTGTCTATCTATCTAATCTATCTATCTATCATCTATCTCTCTAATCTGTCTATCTATCTATCTATCTATCTATCTAATCTCTCTCTCTCTAATCTTATCTATCTTATCTATCTAATCTCTCTCTAATCTAATCTGTCTATCTATCTAATCTATCTATCTATCATCTATCTCTCTAATCTGTCTATCTATCTATCTATCTATCTATCTATCTATCTATCTATCTATCTATCTATCTAATCTCACTCTCTCTAATCTTATCTATCTTATCTATCTAATCTCTCTCTAATCTAATCTGTCTATCTATCTAATCTATCTATCTATCATCTATCTCTCTAATCTGTCTATCTATCTATCTATCTATCTATCTATCTATCTATCTATCTATCTATCTATCTAATCTATCTAATCTCTCTCTCTCTAATCTTATCTATCTAATCTATCTAATCTCTCTCTAATCTAATCTATCTATCTATCTATCTATCTATCTATCTATCTATCTATCTATCTATCTATAATCTCTCTCTAATCTTATCTATTTTATCTATCTAATCTCTCTAATCTGTCTATCTTTCTATCTATCTATCTTTCTATCTTTTTATCTATCTAATCTCTCTCTCTAATCTAATCTGTCTATCTATCTATCTATCTATCTATCTATCTATCTATCTATCTATCTAATCTCTCTCTCTCTAATCTTAACTATCTAATCTCTCTAATCTGTCTGTCTTTCTATCTATCTTTCCATCTTTTTATCTCTCTCTCTCTCTAATCTTATCTATCTAATCTATCTAATCTAATATCTCTCTAATCTAATATTTCTATGCTATCTATCTATCTATCTATCTATCTATCTATCTATCTATCTAATCTCACTCTCTCTAATCTTATCTATCTAATCTATCTAATCTCTCTCTCTAATCTGTCTATCTATCTATTTAATCTATCTATCTAATCTCTCTCTCTAATCTCTCCCTCCCTCCCTCTATCTATCTATCTACAAGTGAAATACCCCTCACGCATCATCGCAAAATCTCCAGAACCTTAAAGCCTGCAAACTTGAAATTGGGTCCGTAGGTTCCTCTTGGCTTCTAGGTGCTCACTAAAAAAAGATTCTTTGAAATGACCACCAGAGCATTTAAAGTATTTCCTATGTTGTTATTGGTGCTGTTATCATTATCATCACCATCACCATTATCATCATCCCACTCTGATGCTAAAGGAGTTCTACTCCCCCTCCCCATCTGAAAGGAAATCTCTTCCAAATGCAAAACACAAGCAGAGGAGAGGAGTTTTAGTTTCACAGCAGCACCAAGCAGCTTTAGTACAGAACAGTTGAGCTAAGCCACGCCCAGTCTCCTTGCTGTCTCCTTGCTCACACAGCAAATACTGTTTCAGTTTCCAAAGAACCCTCAACTCCCCACCTGAAAAGAAATCTGTTCCAACTGCAATTCAGCTAAGCCGCGCCCAGTCTCAACTGCACAGGGGCAGATAGGACAGCACTCCAGAGGGTTAAGGTCATTGCCCCTCAGAGGATCACGGGTTGCCCTCTGCCCTCTTTGGAAGAGCTTTAGAGCCTGAAGAAAGCTCAAAACATCCTCAAAGATCCAACTCATCCTGGGTACCACTGTTTTTTGAACTATTACCATCTGGCAGACGGTGCAGGATAATAAAAACAAGGACAAATAGGCTGAAAACAGCTTCTATCCCAGGGCAAGAAACTCTCCTGAATTCTACTGTATGGTGCAATATTCATGCAATATCAGAAGTTTTTTAATTCAGTTGTATAGAATGTGAGGGATGTGTGTTTGTGTTTTATTTGTATTTTTATAGTTTTCTTATGCATTTGAATTTGAATTTTTTATTGTCATTGTACATATGTACACATACAACGAAATTCACATAACACCCAGAGACCAGACTGAACATGCACACACACACGACAATCCCCAACCCCCGCCCACCCGCCAAAATTCCCTGCCCCCTCAAAACACACAAGCATCTACACCACAGACCAAGTAATAGTGTCCAACAACTCACTGATGGGGGTCCTTAAGTTCATTGTTAAGTGCCAATATAGCTCTGGGATAAAAACAGTTCAGGAAACTCGTGCGGTCCGAGTTTGAATGGTTCTGCATCTTCTGCCAGAAGGCAACAGTTCCCAAAGATTGTGAGCAGGATGGGAAGAGTCTCTGAGAATGTGGTGCAACTTCCTTAAACAGCGAGAGGCGAAGGGGTCGTGTACCAGGGTTGGTAGCTGGAACCCCAGGATAGTCTGGGCAGTTTTAATGATACCCTGTAGAGCCTTTTTTGTCCGCTGCTGAGCTGCTCCCATCCCATGCAAGGGTGCCCTTATGTCAGGACGCTCTCAATGGTGCTGCGGTTAGTAGGACAGGAGTAGATCCTGAGATAGGTTTACATCTTCCTGTATAATGTATGGTGTACGTGGAAGGTGGTGTTTAATTTTGTTGTACGGGGTGCAACGATCATAAAGTAAACTGAACTAAATGTCATTTTATGGTCTGAAAGTGACTCTTGGGGAAACTGGTACGGAGATGCCAAGCAGGACTGTGTTCTGACCCAAACCCTTGTCCAATAAAACAAAGACGAACCGAAGGGAACAGAAACCTTTTAATGAGTCTTACGAATCCCCGGTTAAAAGGCTGCTGCAAATTATCTAACTTTGATAAGCATGAGCCTGGCCAAAACTGTGCGAGGCTGCCAAGAATCACAGATAAGAAATATTTCACAACACAAAGAGTCTTCAAATACCAACTTAAGATACTGGAATGTGCACAAGGCTGAGTTTCAAAATGTCTTTGCTTCCTGCAAAGAACGTCCGATTTACAGCTGGCTTTTATCTTTTTGAAGGAGGGGCCATTACCTTGCAGCCTTACTCCTGAGTCGCTCATGCTGCTGCAGCTGCTCTTTCCTGCAAGCAGCCCTGCATGAATGCGCACTTGGCACAGGCTCCTCGGGATCCTCCTCATCGCTGCTGCCAGTCCCCCCCCCCCCAATCTCTGAAGGCAGCCCTCCACTCCCTGATGGTCCTGGCCCCTCATCTGAGTCCTCGCTCTCCTCGGCCGTCCACACCTGCTGCCGGCTAATCACAACAGGCTGCCCCACCGCCCCTTACTCCACCCCGTAAACTTGCAAAGAACGTGGGTCTCCTCCAAGTTGCAGGTGGCAACGCAGTAGGTCTCTCCTTCCCCAGCCGTCTCCCTTCTCACCGCCCATGTCTCCCGCAGGAGTCTGCTGCTGCTGCGCTGCCCTGCGCCCGCGGTACAAGCGCCTGGTGGACAACATCTTCCCCGAGGACCCCAAAGTAAGTGGGGGGGGAGCTCTGTCACTTGGCGGTTGGGACGTGGGGTGGAAGCGCCTAGGGTCCGGCAGAGACCTGTCCTGCCACTTTGTCTTTTGGGCAAGATGGGCGCCTGGGCTGCTCCCCTTGGCCGAGTCTTTGCGCTGGGAGGAAGTGGGCCCTTTGCCCCCTCCCCCTGGAGCTGTGGCTGCTGGGAATTGCAGTCCCTTCCCCCTTTATTTAAAAGGCCAGGGAACTTGCGGGCAGGTGCACAACCACCGTGGCCTTTCAGAGCCGGTTCTTAAGGGCTGGGGGAGGAAGGGGCAGCTTCCCTTCTGCTCCAATACAGGAACCTGGAAGGGGGTAGGCCTAAGCCAGGCTCCCTCCCTCCCCCCCTCCCTCTCTCTTTCTCTTCCCCTCTTTCTTCCTCCCTTGCTTTCCCATTCCCTTCCTCTCCCTCCTTCCCTCCCTCTTCTTCTCTCCTCTCCTTCCTTCCCTCCCTCCCTTGCTTTCCCATTCCTTCCCCTCTTCCTCTCTCTTTCTCTTCCTCCCTCCCCACCTTCCCTTTCTCTTTTACTCCCCTTTCCCTCTTCTTCCCTCCCCCCCTCTTTCTTTCCCTCCCTCCCTCCCTTCCTTCCTCCCTCTCTTTCCTTCCCCTTCCCCTCTTCCTTCCTCCTCCCCTTCCTTTTTCCTTTCTCCTTCCTTCCCTTCCTTGCTTTCCCATTCCTTCCCCTCTTTCTCTTTCCTTCCCTCCCTCTCCCTTCCTCCCTCCCTCTCTTTCTCTCCCCCTTCCCCTCTTCCTTCCTCCTCCCCTTCCTTTCTTCCTTCCTCCTTCCTTCCCTTCCTTGCTTTCCCATTCCTTCCTTCCCCGTTCCCTCCTTCCTTCCCTCCCTCCCTCTCTCCTTCCCTTCCCTCCCCCCTTCCCCTCCCCCTCCCTTCCTCCTCCTCCTCCCCTCCCCCCCTTTCCAAAACCCTCCAGGAGCCCCAATGCCATTCCTCCTCCTGCTAGGTTGCCACAGATCCCACTTAAAGCGCCCCAGGCCCGTGCCTGCCCCTTTTGGGGGGTGGGGGGGGTGGAGGCCGATGCCCCCCCCAATGGGAGCGGTCAAGGGGGAAGCTCCCCAGGGCTGCCTGACCCACCCGCCTGTCCTCTTGGCTGCCCAGGATGGCCTGGTCAAGTCGGACATGGAGAAGCTGACCTTCTACGCCGTCTCGGCCCCCGAGAAGCTGGATCGGATTGGCGCCTACCTGGCGGAAAGGCTGAGCCGGGATGTCGTCCGCCATCGCTATGGGTGAGAGGCCGCTACGGGCGCCCCGGGCCCCTCCCTGCGAGGCGCCCAGAAACCGAGGCCCTGAAGGGAACCCAGAGGTCTTCTAGTCCAACCCCCTGCCCAAGATCATCGAAACATGGGGATGGAAGGGTCGTTGGAGGGCATCTAGTCCAACCCCAAGATCATAGAGCCATAGAAGCATAGGAATGGAAGGGCTCTTGGAGGTCTTCTAGTCCACCCCCTTGCCCAAGATTGTAGAAACATGGGGCTGGAGGGGTCCTTAGAGGACATCTAGTCCAACCCCTTGCCCAAGATCATTGAAACATAGGGCTGGAAGGGTCGTTAGAGGGCATCTAGTCCAACCCCAAGATCGTAGAGTCATAGAAACATAGGGATGGAAGGGCCCTCAGAGGTCTTTTAGTCCATCCCCCTTGCCCAAGATCATTGAAACATGGGGCTGGAACGGTCCTTAGAGGACATCTAGTCCAACCTCAAGATTATAGAGTCATAGAAATATAGGGCTAGAAGGGTCCTTGGAGGTCTTCTAGTCCATCCCTTTGCCCAAGATCATTGAAACATAGGGCTGGAAGGGTCGTTAGAGGGCATCTAGTCTAATCCCTTGCCCAAGATCATAGAAATAGGAGTGAAAGGAACCTTGGAGGACATCTAGTCCAACCCCCTGCCCAAGATCATAGAAACATAGGGTTAGAAGGACCCTTGGAGGTCTTCTAGTCCAATCCTGCTGCCCAAGATCATAGTAACAGGAGTGAAAGGAACCTTAGAGGACATCTAGTCCAACCCCCTGCCCAAGATCATAGAAACATAGGAGTGGAAGGACTCTTGGAAGTCTTCTAGTCCAACCCCCATCCCAAGATCGTAGAAACATAGGGCCGGAAGGGGCCTTAGAGATCTTCTACTCCAACCCCAAAGTCACAGAGTCCTAGAAACATAGGGATGGAAGGCACCTTTGGAGGTCTTCCAATGCAGCCCCCTGCCAGAGCAGGAAACCTTATTGCTTTCCCCGTAGTCTTTTGAGGGGGGGTGGGGGGGGGAGAATCTCCTTTCCTCTCTATCTTTTGGGACCCCTTTTTTTCCAAGGGGGAAACGGAGCAGACCCGGGGGAAGAGAGGCCCTTGCTGACCAGGGTGCAAGATGGGTCCAGAGCAATCCCTCCGCTGAGCATCTCTCTCCCTCTCCTGCCGCCCAGGTACGTTTTCATTGCCATGGAGGCCCTGGACCAGCTGCTCATGGCCTGCCACTCGCAGAGCATCAAGCCCTTCGTGGAGAGCTTCCTGCACATGGTGGCCAAACTGCTGGAGTCCGGAGACCCCCAACTGCAAGTCCTGGGGACCAACTCGGTAAGTGACCGCTCCGCTTTGGGCCTCGGGGCTTCGGTCCGTCCGGCGGGAGCAGCGGGGGAATGGGGAGAAATAGGCCGCAGGAGAAAGGCAGGACAATGCAGTCAGTAGCTTTTCTTTCAAAAATTCCCCACCCACCCCCTCCAAGTACTGGGGTCTCCAACCCTGGCAACTTTTAAAACTTGTGGACTTCAACTCCCAGAGTTCCTCAGCCCCTCCAAGCTTGGCAACTTTGGCAAAGCTGGCTGAGGAACTCTGGGAGTTGAAGTTCACAAGTCTTAAAAGTTGCCTGTGATGACCCAAAGGGGCGTGGCCCAAAGGCAACACAGTCCAATAACCAGTCAGAGTCCCTTTATTAGCTCCAACTTTGCCCCCAAAGTCCTGGTTACTTTCTGGCTGGAGAAAAACTCTCCCAGGAACAAACAGCCTTTAAGTGGAGGAAATTAAGTCCAAAACAGGGTCAACACAAACTGTAACTTAAAAATCTAAACAAGCCAAACTGAAGTAATTAGCTTGGCAGGGCAGGAGCAAGAATTTCAGGCTTGAAGGCACGGCAAAACTCACACGGTTGGGAAGAGGCCAGGAACCCAGATAAGCCTTGACGATACCAGATAAGTCATGATTTGCTCCCAATAGTTTGCTGCACTCAGCTTCCCTCTTTATACACTGTGTTCCCAGCTGCAGTTAATGAAGGGAATCAGGGCCCTTTCCTCCCCCGTAAGCCACCCAACCGACGTTGCTCCCTTCTGCGTTCCTCCCTGCATGCCCTAGGATGAAGAGGGGGGTGGGCCTGGGTCTTCCTCTGAACTCCCTCTCCCTTGTTCTACCTCTCTCCTACTCTGCCCAGCTGGACTTTGCCCTTCCTCAGTTTCCTCCATAGCCAATGGAGCCCCACTCCCTGTCAGCTGTCCGTCTTCCTCCTCGGATTCAGACTCTGACAGGGGCAGGACACTGCCAAGCTTGGCGAGGCTGAGGAATTCTGGAAGTTGAAGTCCACGCATCTTAAAGTTGCCAAGGCTGGAGACCCCTGCCCCAGTATACAGATAGTCCTCGACTTACAGGCAACCATTGAGGCCAAAACATCTGTCGCTAAGGGAGACATTTTGCCCCCGTTTTACCACCTTTCTTGCCTGTTAAGCGAATTGCTTGTTGTTCGCTTGTTGTTAAGCGAATCACTGAAGTTGTTAAGTGAGTAACACAGTCGCTAAATTAATCTGGCTTCCCTGTGGACTTAGCTGGCCAGAAGGTCGCAAAAGGGGACCCCATCGTCCCCCCCTGGGACGCTGCAATGGTCGTAAGTATGAGTCGATTGCCAAGCGTCTGAATTTTGGTCCTGCGAAGTAAGGGGATGCTGCCACGGTTGTAAGTGTGAAAATCGGTCCTAAAGTAAACTCGAGTTCACCATTGTAACTTTGAACGGTCAATAAATGTGCTGTTGTAAGTCGATTCCTCTGACTGGGCTTTCGTTCAGCCGACCGAAAGAGACAAAGCCGGATTCCCTTACCAACCACGTCACTCACTTAACAACATCAGCAATTCACTTAGCAATAGGGACAAGAAAGCTCATCAATTGGGGGCGAAGCTCACTGAAACCCCTGTCTAGTTTGAGGGCAGAAATATTGGCCTCCGTCATGGTCGTAAGCCGAGGACCGCCTGGGCTTTTCCAGAGCTCGTCGTTGCTCTGATCCTAACCCGCCGGCTGGCCTCGTCCTTTCCCCGCTTCCTTGCAGTTTGTCAAGTTTGCAAACATTGAGGAGGACACGCCGTCCTACCACCGCCGCTACGACTTCTTCGTCTCCCGCTTCAGTGCCATGTGCCACTCCTGCCACGACGATCCGGAAATACGGAACGAGTAAGTTGCGTGCGTGCGTGCGTGTGTCAGCTACTCCTCAAACATTCCTAGGCCTGTTTTAGTAGTTGCCATTAAAAAAGGGGGAGGGGGAGGAAGGAAATCCGGAAGAGCAAAGCAGCAGTTGGAAAGCGGGAGTACGTTCTGTTGAGGTAATTCCCCGTTAGGAGAAGGAGTGCACACAGGGAGACGTCGGGAGAGTAATGTTGAATAACACTTACACAGTACACAGATACACGGTATAGTAAAATGTAGGTTTTACTTCCAGTAACACGGTTAAGCAAAGTCCAAAACAAACAGTCCAAGTCATACACGGTTTTCAATCCAGGGATAATCCGATAACAAAGTCCAGTATCAAAAACAGTTCAGTAATAGACTCACATCAATCCAAGAATAATGATGGTCAGCAACAGTCAATACAGGAACCAAAAACAACGAACATCGACCAACTAGCAACACTCGCCTTCTTCGTTCTTCCTCTTCCTCCTGGGAAACCAGGTTTCGGGCTCCATCTTATGGCTGTTTGCGGAACTACACCCAATTACAATTTTAGCATTCCCTTAAAGAGACAGTATTAAAATATCTGGTTTATATATTTCCCACCCAACTGTTAGGTGACTTACATTCCTAACACATTCCAACTCTTTATCTTTAAGACTGTAACTAAACTACCAGAGCTTTTGCCCAGGAATATGTTTAATTGGAGAACGTGAATAATGACGTCCAGTCCGTAAACATGCTCAGTTGGAGAATATGATTTATGACACACCCAGGCGGGAGGGGGGAAACAGGGTCACAGGGGCCTATAAATGACGTAAGCCAGAGTTGGCTTCATCCAGGACAATGCCAGTATGTCGCCTCTAATGAATCCTTTGTAGTTTTTTGAAGTTTGGCTCGAGAATCGTGATTTAATTAGGGCGATTTCTGGAATCCTGACAGCGTGGTTGTGAATGACTGTGAGCTTTCCGATTGTTTCTTAAGTTAGCGAATCAAGAATCTCTCTCCACTGACTCTCAGCCGGTTTTGTTTTGTTTTCTAAGATAAGATAAACTTATCTTGGATAAAAAGGATCACTTTTTTCCACGCACACACACACACACATAATATGTTATATATATTTATAAATATACATATGCTATAAAACAGAGATCAGAATAGAATAAAATAAAATAACAGAGTTGGAAGGGACCTTGGAGGTCTTCTAGTCCAGCCCCCTGCTCAGGCAGGAGACTCTATACTAGGGGTCGCCAACCTTTTGGACCTCAGGGACCACCAAACTCATAATTTTAGATCCCAGGGACCACTAACTGGTTCTGTGGGTGTGGCCTAATCTGTAGGTATGGCTTGCTGGTCATGTGACTGGCTGGGCATGGCTTGTATGTAAATATTATAAATATTTTATGTAAATATTGAATTTTTTATTTTAAAAAAGCAATTTTTACCCAAAATCAGGCAACGCAGGCAGGCAGATTGAGTAGCTCACAAAATTACAGATTCATTCAGAAATCTGTCATTGGCTAGCTCTGTCTGTCACAGAAAATTTGCTTGCAAGCAAACTCATAAAATTTGCTAGCAAGCAAACTCACAAAATTAACTCACAACACACCATGTATGTAAATATTGAATTTTTTTATATAAAAAAGCAACTTTTATCCAAAAGCAGGCAGATTGAGTTGCTCACAGAATCATTCAGCGATCTATCTATCTGCCATCGGCTAGCTCAGTCTCAAATTAGCTTGCCATGAGTCTGCACTGAATTTGCTTGCAAACAAACCTCCAATCCTAAGGGAGATTTGGCTGTGCTTAGCTAGAAAGCAAGAAATCCAACCATTTCCTGCTTCCTAGCTAATCTAAATCTCCAGCAGAACAGATGATGGTCGGAAAAAGGAAAAATAGCAACTTAGCAGGCAAGTTTGTCGGGTAAGGAGTGAGTGGGTGGGGAGGGCTCCCGCGGGCCACGTGAGTGAAGCAGCCTTATGTTTCTGCGCAGCCTGGATTAATTGCTTTGGAGGGATGCTCTGGGGGTGAGATTTCTCTCCGGCCCACCAAAATTTTCTCACAGCCCACCGGTTGGCAACCACTGCTCTATACCATTTCAGACAAATGTCCAGTCTCTTCTTAAAAGCCTCCAGTGATGGAGCAGCCACAACTTCTGAAGGCAACTGCTGTTCCACTGGTTAATTGTCCTCACTGCCAGGAAATTTCTCCTTCGTTCTTGAGAGGTTTGCAGGGACAGCCTCTGGACTCCAACAATCTGGGTCCTCCTTTTACTGACTTCGGAAGGACAAAAGTCTAAGTCAATCTTGAGCCGGTCAGGATTGAGGGATTCGAACTCCTGGCAATGTGAGCCAAGTTAGCCTGCAGTTCTGCATTCTAACCACTGCACCTGTCATGCCCCTGGTGTAGGCTGACTCTGAGGGAGAGGAGGAACAGCCGACAGGGAGTGGAGGTATGCCTCCAGAGGTTGTGCAGGAGGCTGGGGAAGGGCAGAGACCAATCCCCTCTCCATCCTAGGGCACGCAGGGAGGAGAGGATAAGGGAGAGAAGTGGTCTCGGGAGGAGAGGGCCTTGATCCTCTTCATGGGCTGCAGCTGTGACAACTGGATAAGAGGACGGACCTGCGTATTGGCAAACGCTGGAGACAAAGCGTGTTTTATTTTGGTCTGAAGTTATCTTGGTTGGCGTCCTTCCAACAGACTGTGCCTTGTGAATTTGATAAATTCATATTATTTATCCTGATCCGTTGTGGAAATTCCTTCCTTGTAGTTTGTTTTGGTTTTTTATTTCACCTCGATCTGCTCATTAAATTCGGACTGTACTGCTTTCTTTTGAAGACTATTTTTGAGTAACTTTTATCTCCAACGGAGAATTATTGAACAGTGGGGCCAAGTTGGAGAGGCATTGAAGGACATTTATTTACGTTTTGGATTTTGTTACGTTTGTGTTACGCTCTGGGGCATCGCAGCACCACCACAGCTCTTTAAAGAAAAGATTGGATAGCCATTTGTCTGGAATGGTACCAGGGTCTCCTGCTTGAGGAGGGGGTTGTTGGACTAGAAGACCTTCAAAGTCCCTTCCAACCCTGTTGTTCTGGATTCTGTAAAGTGGCAGCTTGACCAATAAAAAGAAAGAGGGCTAGTAACTTATTGCTACAGGTTTAAGTCAAGGAGCAGCCAATGCGCTGACTTCTGTTGGCATGTTTTCTGTCTGTCCTTCCCCCCCCCCCCACATCACTTCATTAGACCCCACCCCATCTGCCTGCACAGGATTTGATTTGGAAATGGGACTGGCAGGGCAATTGGTCACCCATTCACCCGTTCTCTTGAGTTGCCTAATATTTCTGCCTCTTCCTGCAAGGATCCGGATTGCCGGCATCAGGGGCATCCAGGGAGTTGTGAGGAAGACTGTGAATGATGAGCTCCGGGCCACCATCTGGGAGCCTCAGCACATGGACAAGATCGTCCCCTCCCTGCTTTTCAATATGCAGAAGACGGAAGACCCTGATGGGTATGTCTGCCTTGAGGAAGGCTGTGTCTTCTTCCCCCTTTGAGCTTCCCCTTGACCTTGGTTGACCTCACTTGACCAATATTGATTAATCATGACTTATGTTGACCACTGTTGACCTTGGTTGACCTCACTTAACCACTGTTGAACTCTCTTCATCTCAATTGACCACTGTTGACCTTGGTTGACCTTCATTGACCAATATTGAGTTTGGTTGACTTTGTGGACCAATGATGACCACTGCTGATTTTGGCTGACCTCAGTTGACCAATATTGACCGCTGTTGACTTCAGTTGATCATCATTGACTAATGTTGATCACTGTTGAACTCTCTTCATCTCAACTGACCAATGTTCACCAATGTTAACCTTGGTTGATCACTACTGACCTTGGTTGACCTCTGTTGTCTTTGTTGATTTTGTTTGATCTTTGTTGACCACTGTTGAGCAGTGCTAACCTCAGTTGACCTATGTTGACCAATGTTGAGCACTATTGAGGTTTCCCTGGTTAACAAAGTGGCAGCAGCGGTGACCACGGAGCAGCCAAGAAGGAAAGAGGCTCAGGGGAGTCAGATGTTTCCTTTGGGAGTGCTGGTATCCCTCAGCATCTCTGCCAAGCTTGGCATTCCTGTCCCAGCAGCGTCTCTTTTCCTTCCAGTCGAATTGGACCACCTGCTTCTCCATCGGGTGAGAAAGAGGAGAACCCTGCTGTCTTGGCCGAGAACTGCTTCCGAGAATTGCTGGCCCGTGCAACCTACGGGAACATGAGCAACGCTGTCAGGCCGGTCTTTGCGTAAGTGGGATCCCCCAGAATCTTTGGGGTTTTGCTAGGAGTGAGAGATAAGCGGGGCAGGACAGCTGCGGCTCCTCCCAAGCCATTCTGATTTCTGCTTCATTCTGTGTCGGTCCGTGTTTGCAAACTGGACTGGCTCATAGAAAGAACTAAAAGCAGGGTAGTGGAGAAAGCCACAGACTGTGCAGCCTCACATCTCACTCTTTAACTTTCCCTCTGGAGTCGGCATTGGAAGGACATGAATTAAGTGTGGGCTCCTTGGTGCTCTCTGAGCTTGGTGGTTTTCTTCCAGACGTTTCATGACCCAGACTAGGTAACATCATCAGTGCTAGAAGGGAATGGAGTTTGGGAAGAAAAGGAGGAGGAACGGGAGGAGGAGGAAGGTAGAGGAGGAGGAAGAGGAAGAAGAAAGAGGTGGAGGAAGGGGGAGGAGAAAGGAAGAAGAGGAAGGAAGAGGAAGGGGGGAAGAAGATGGAGACTGAAGGGTCCTTGGTGTTCTGAGCTTGGTTTCTTACAGACGTTTCATGACCCAACTAAGTAACATCATCAGAGCTAGAAGGGAATGGAGTTTGGGAAGAGGAAGAGGAGGAGGAGGAGGAACGAGAGAAGGAGGAGGAGGAGGAAGAAAGAGGTGGAGGAAGGAAGGGGAGGAAGAGGAGGAAAAAAGGTGAAGAGGGAGGAGAAAGAAGAAGAGGAAGGGGAGGAGAAGGAGGAGGAGGAAGGAAGAGGAAGGGAGGAGGAGGGAGACTGAAGGGTCCTTGGTGCTCTCTGAGCTTGTTATCTTACAGACATTTCATGACCCAACTAGGTAACGTCATCAGCATGCACCGTAGCACTGACAGACAAATCATTTGTTTTGAACAGACATTTAGGCCATCACAAACTTTGGGACCCGAATGAATTTGCCGTCCATTGCTTTAAAATCATCATGTACTCCATCCAGGTGAGTCTGCCCTATTCAAGCCCAGGTAAGGCCTTCTTTGCAGCCGGAGAGCACTTTCATTGGTGTGAAATTTTTCTTATGACTTACGTCATCTTTGAGTGTGTGTGTGTGATTGTGTGTGTTAAGACAAAAGCCGAAAGCTTTCCTACTTCTTCTTCTAATTAGGTTTTTTAGTATTTTTACAGTCATATGGTTGTGTGAACAGTGTGGCACCCAAATGTCTTACATTTCAGTAGAAATAAAATAATATTCTTCATATTTACTACAGTTACAATCTTATATAGTTTTAATAATAATGCACATATTTTATTGAATTATAATCTTTCATGATTTGATTATTCGATCTTTCAGTATGTTATTTTTATGCCAATCTCCATATTCCAAATATCACTCCTTTTACTACAAAACAAACATTAATAATCATATTTGTTGTATTTAACAGACTTATAGTTTCTAATAGTGATACACATATTTATATTAAATGATAATCTTCCATGGTTTATCCCCTTTCTAATTTTTAATTGTGTCACTGTTATATTTAGAAATATTCCCTTTCTAATCACATTTTAATACAAATAAGATAATATTCAACATATTTACGTTTGACAAGCTTATATAGTTCTAATAATAATGCACACATTTGTTGAATTATAATCTTGCATTATTAAATTGTTCAGTATTTCAGTATGTTGTTTTTATGCCGATCAAATTCTAGATATCATTCCTGTTATTACTGAAGCTTTCCTGCTTCTTATTAGCCACTGAAAACTCAGCTTTCTTTCATGTCTTGTCATACAGCTAGTCCTCAAATTATAATTATTCATTTAGTGACCAGAGTTACAATGACACTGAAAAAAGTGATTTATGACCGTTGTTCACACTTATGACTGTTGCAGCATTCCCCCCACAATCACATGATCGAAATTCAGGGGCTTGGCAACTGGCATGGACTTATGACGGTTCCAGCGTCCCAGGGGGTTACATGATTGCCTTTTGCGACCTTCTCACAAGCAGAGTCCGTGGGGAAGCCAAATTCATTTAACAGCTGTGTTAGTAACATAACAGTATCAAGTATTCACTTAACAACGGTGGAAGAGAGGTCGTAACATGGGACAAAACTCACTTAACGAATGTCTCGCTTAACAAATGGAAACGTTTAACAAACTGGGCTCGGTTGTAATTGTGAGTCTTTAAAGCAGTGTTGGTCAACTTTGGCCCCTTGAAAATGGGTGGACTTCAACTCCCAGAATTCCCCAGCCAGCGTTGAAGTCCCCCCATCTTAAAGATGCTGGCTGGGGAATTCTGGGAGTTGAAGTCCCCCCCATCTTCAAAGGGTCAAAGTTGACCAACGCTGCTTTAGAAATTATCCCTTTGACTTTGCAGCTGTTCCTCTTTGTTTTTCGGAGGGATGCCCCAAACCTGTTCTTCGGTTCCCATTTGGACTCGGAGGCACAAACATTTCATTTGCTTGGAGGCAGGGGGAGGACTTTGTCTTGACTACTACCCTGGAAGAGGTGCCAACCTTGCGTCCTTTTGTTTCCTTCCAAGGCCCAATACTCCCACCACGTCATACAGGAGATCCTGGCACACCTGGACAGCTGCAAGCGAGACTCGCCGCGCGTTCGAGCTGGGATCATCCAAGTCCTGCTGGAGGCGGTGGCCATCGCGGCCAAGGGATCCATCGGTGAGTCCAGTCAGCTTCGCCCGGCGTGCAGTTTTGAGAGAGGGACACAAAGGGCTGGTGTTCTGACCCAGATCCCCAAACACAACAAACCCTCTGACATGAACTCAAAAGATTCCTTTATTAAGAGCACCGGTAGCCCCAGCAAAAGATGGCTCTTCCATCCTGAGGACCGGTTCATAGATTTCCACTGCTCTCCTCTCCTCGGCAAAAAGTTTCTCTCTCACCACAGGCTAACAAGTCTCTCCGGCAGGGAGGTAAATAGTAGTCTGCCACATCTACTCATCTCTGCCTTGTATCCCCAGAGCTAGTGTGGGGGGTTTCTCTAGCAGCGGTGGCTCTTCCGTCCCAAGAACTGGCCCATAGATTTCCACTGCTCTCCTCTCCTCTGCCTCCTACACATCCGTGCGTCAGGCACTGGACCCGGCTGTTCCTCCTCTTCCTCATCAGCCACCTCCAGATCTGGCTCTTCCGTCCCAAGGACTGGCCCATAGATTTCCACTGCTCTCCTCTCCTCTGCCTTCAGTGCATCCATGTGTCAGGCACTGGACCCGGCTGTTCCTCCTCTTCCTCTTCAGCCACCTGCAGATCTGGCTCTTCCGTCCCAAGGACCGGCCCATAGATTTCCACTGCTCTCCTCTCCTCTGCCTCCTACACATCCGTGTGTCAGGCACTGGGCCCAGCTGTTCCTCCTCTTCCTCATCAGCCACCTCCAGACCTGGAGCTGCTGACTCTCCATCTGAAGGTTGATGGATGGCCCAGGCTCCGCCTCCATCTCTCTCTCTCTCACCGCAGGCTAACAAGCCCATCTGGCAGAGAGATGAATAGTTGTCTGCCACATCTATTCATCTCTGCCTTTTATCCCCAGAGCTAGGGTGAGGCTTCGCTAGCAGTGCTGGCTCTTCTGTCCTGAGGACCGGCCCGTAGATTTCCACTGCTCTCCTCTCCTCAGCAAAAAAGTTTCTCTCCCACCACAGGCTAACAGGTCTGGCTGGCTGGAAGATTAATAGTTGTTTATTCATCTCCTCCTCCTGCCTTTTATCTCCAGAGTTAGGAAGGGTCTTTGCTAGCAGCCGTAGCTCTTCTGTTCTGAGGACCGGCCCATAGATTTCCACTGCTCTCCTCTTCTCTGCCTTCTGTGCATCTGTGCATCAGGCACTGGGCCCAGCTATTCCTCCTCTTCTTCATCAGCCTGGGGGCTGTAGACTCTCCATCTGAGGGCTGATGGACGACCCAGGCCCCACCTCTCTCTCTCTCTCTCTGCCAGCTCCATTCTCTCTTCCCTGTCAGAGCTCTCAGGTGGCCTTGATGCTGATCCTGACTCCCACACCTCTTCCTCTTCCTCCTCTGATTCGGCTGCTGGAGACACTGGTGGCCCACAGGCCACAACAGCTGGCTGGTTGTTAGGCATGTGCCCTTGGATATGTGGCTTCCTCCTGTGGATAGGTAGGCCTTGACTTACAACCATTCATTTAGTGGCCTTTCGACTGTTCAGTTACAACGGCACTGGAAAAAGGGACTTAGGACCGCTTTTAACATTTACAACTGTTGTCGCATGGTTCCCTAGTCCCATGATCAAAATTCAGGCACTTGAGAGTCCGGGGATCATGTGATCACCATGGTGCGACTTCCTGACAAGCAAAGTCAATTGGGAGAGCTGGATTTCACTTAACAACCAGGTCAAATCACAACTAGGGCAAGAATAGAATAGAGAATAGAATTGTGTGGAGATGGACAGATTAACATTAGAATTAAAAGAAAGAGGGGAAACGGAATATTATTTGTGTCTCACAAATGGTGAGAAAATAGAAGCAAAGATTAAATATAAAGGTAAATTAAGAGGCACCTTAAACTTAATGGCAATGCATATAGTTAAAGGAAGAAAAAGGGAATGTAATTGATATGTATACATGAGTATTACTGATGCTGGAGTGCTGCAAAGATTGTAAAAGTGATATAGGATGAAATACTGTTTAATAAAAATATTTGTAAAAACAATAACATTGAATAGACAATCGAATAGAATAACAGAATAGAGAAAATTAAAGAATAGGAAATACAGAATACGAAGAATCCAAAAATAAAATAAAAGAATAGAATAGAAATGAAGAATAGAATAGACAAAATAGAATACAGAGAATCAAATAATAGAATTAAGTAGAATGCAGAACAGAATAGAATAATGGAATGAAGAATAGAATAGGAATAGAATAGAACAGAATAATGGAAAATGGAATGGAATAGAAATAGAATAAGAATGGATAGAATAAGAAAGAATAGGAATAGAGTAGAATATAGGAATAAGAATAGAATAGAAATAGAATAACAGAGTTGGAAGGAACCTTGGAGGTCTTCTAGTCCAACCCCCTGCTTAGGCAACAAACCCTACACCATTGCAGACAAATGGTTATCCAATCTCTTTTTAAAAACTTCCAGTGTTGGAGCATTTACAACTTCTGGAGGCAAGCTGCTTCACTGATTAATTGTTCTCACTGTCAGGAAATTTCTCCTTAGTTCTAGGTTGCTTTGAAAGATCGTAAAATGGGTTTAAAAAAACCTCAACCAATGTCTCACTCAACAACCTAAATTTTGGGCTCAGTTGTTGGTCATTAGCCGAGCTCTATTTCTGCTGTTCCTCCCTGGATAGAATAAGTGCTAATGGGTGCTAAAGTTGCTACCTCGGGGAAGTGAGACAGGAAATTACTTGAGTAAGCAAGAACGCGATGAGACCTTATGATTATTAGAGGCTGTCGGTGCACGTATGTCAGGGATGGTTCAGGGGAAAATCACAGCATGGAAAGGCTAATTAGGGATAATGGAGCTGGTCATGAGATCCAGGATCTGCTGGCTCGCCTTAGCTGAGGTCTGGCAGTCAGGAATTGGCAGGATCCCGAATTGAGAGAGAGAGAGAGAGAGAGAGAGACCTTGGGAGCAGAGAGAAAGAAGCGTGGATGTTGGTAGGAAACAGAATCGGGTCCTAAAATGGCAGCCCAGGATGGCAACCGGTGCCAGGAAGTCAAGCGAGAAGATCCAGATGGTGAGGATTTTCCCCAGAGCAAAAGGGAGGAGGGTTGTTCAGTAGTTCCTGCTACGTAAGGCAGAAAATGTACTTGCTAATCCAGCTGGTTGGTTTTTTTTGCCCCTTGTCCTTTCTTTTATTTAAAAACTAGCTCGATGCCCGTGCTTCGCTATGAAACTGTGTGGTGGGACTTAATTTTTGGGGAGGAAAATAAGAAGGAAAATAATTCTGCCTCTGCATACCAGCATCCATCAGTATTCACCTGGCTAGTATCCTGTCAGTGCATGAGAGAGTGTAGGGCTGTTTGGAAACTGAAAGAGTATTTGCTGTGTGAGCAAGAAGACCACAAGGAGCCTGGGCGTGGCTTAGCTCAGCTGTGCTGTGCTGTACTAAAGCTGCTTGGTGCTCTGAAACTGAAGCTGAAACTCCTCTGCTTGGGTTTTGCATTTGGAAGAGATTTTTTTTCAGGTGGGGAGGAGGAGTAGAACTCCTTAGCATCAGAGCGTGTTAATAATAATAATAACAACAATAATAATAATAACAATAAAACAACAATAACAATATAAGAAATACTCTAAATGCTCTGATGGTCATTTCGAAGAATCCTTTCTTAGTGAGCCCCTAGAAGCCAAGAGGAAAATATGGGCCAAATGTCAAGTTTGTAGGCTTTACGGTTCTGGAGATTTGTGATGATGCATGAGTGGTCTTTCGCTTTGATATATATATAGAGATTAGAACTGGTTCTGAAGTATGAATTATTTCTCCCGTCTTCTGCTCTTAACTGTTTCACAGAACACTTTTAATAGGGTCAAAGCACCCAAAGGTGCTTTTTTTTTCCCCAAGAGGCAACTGGACTTTCTGGTTTTTCCTTTGAAGACGTTTCGTTTCTCCTCCAAGAAGCTTCTTCAGCTCTGACTGGATGGTGGGGAAGGGAAGGATTGACACTCCTTGCAGACAGAGTTGGTCATGTGCATCCTTTTAGAGACAGTCATTGAGGCCACTTGGAGGTTTATCTCAGGGGACCTCAGGGTCACCTGAGTTGTGCAAATGGGTGTGAAAAGCCAAAATCTCCATAGACTAGGGGTCCTCAAACTTGACAGCTTTAAGACTTGTGGACTTCAACTCCCAGAATTCCTCCTCCTCCAGTCATGTTAGCTCAGGAATTCTGGGAGTTGAAGTCCACAAGTCTTAAACTTGCCAGGTTTGAAGACTCTTGGAATAGACATTTTTAATTGGGGGTTATCTAGTTGCAAGACATCATATACGGTGACGGCAAGAAGATTCTCAGTTTTGAATATGTTCTTGTATGGCCCTCATTTTCTTTTTATCTGTTTTTAAAAATAAGCCCAGAGCTGTCGTTGTCTTAGCCTTCCCAGGTAAACCAGACAGGAAACACAACCCAAATGGACTAACCCTACTTTTATTGTAAAGAGATGTAAGGTCTGGCAGTATGCTTAAGCCAAAAATGAACCAAAGCAAGGACTTAAACGAAGGCTTGCAAATCAAAAGAAAGCAGACTTTATTCTTTGATCAAAGTTAAAGATCTGGGTAAGAAGTTCCTAGCACATCACAAGAGACACGGGAGGAAAATTCTACAAAATACAGAAAGATGCCCTGTCCTTCTTCTACCTTTAAGATCCTTAGAAGTCGAGTAACTGCATTGTAAAACTCTCTGACTTAGATTTACATCTGTCCTGCAAAAGACAGACCCTTGCAATGCTTTCCTTTCATTATCTCTTCTCCTATTGCCCTCCTAACTGATCACAATTGACCACTTAAGGAGGCTATTAACACTATACTTCAAAAGTGTGGATTCCTCCAAATGGAGGTAGTTACATTCCCAGAGGTACCTTCCCTTCCCAGGGGGGTGATGCTGGGGTGAAATGTATCAGGTGTATTCAGATTGATTTAGATGGGAGAATCAGGTGTCTTAATAGAAGAGGGATGTAACTGATTGCAGGCATGTATTTATAATAGTTTTGCAAGTGAATGGTTAAGGAAATCTTTTTTTACAACAGCAAGATAACAAACGCTTACAGAGTAACTCTCTCCTTAATGCTATAATATATTCTACTACATTTCTTTCTTGATTATTACTATTCTCTTCAGGTTACCTTAACAGAATCTTGCAGGTTTGAGAGTGCCAATTTCCCACTGTCTGTTTTGCAGCTTCTCTTTCTCCATCCGTTATTAAGCTAAATCCTCTTTTATCTGACTATTCATTCCCTAGTCTAGGCAGCATTTTCTTGCCCTGTCTCTTCCACATACCATCTCAAATTGTGCCTCCGTTTGGTAGTTTGTACAGGTCTGTCCTCGACTTAGGACCACAATTGAGCTGAAAAACGTAGGTTGCTAAGCAAGACATTGGTTGAGTTTTGATGACCTGTATGGCTAACAGTTGTTGTGAACTGAATTTGGTTTCCCTGTTGACTTTGCTTATGGGAAGGGATCACATGCTAATGTGACCCTGGGACACCACAACCGTCACAAATACGAGTCAGTCACCTCTAAATGTTGATCACGTGACCACAGGAATGCTGCAACCGTTGCGTGTGTCAACTTGTAAAACATTCCTATGCCGGCTTCCAAGTTGCCATACGAAAGAAACCCCTGAAGGAGCAGGCGGCCAATGAACATTCCAAGCTTCTCTTACACAGATTGTAATTTAGGCAACCGTGTAATTCTGGGCGGGACTATCCTCTTGTTGGTGAACGTGATAGATGACACCTAGGCCATGAATGTGTTCCGTTGGACAATCTGAATTATGAGACACCCAGAGGGGTGGGATGGGGGAAACAGGGTCACCGGTGATCGTAAATTACATACAATCTCAGGTTCGCCTTCATACAGATCATGCCAGCATGTCGCTCCTAATAAAGTCTTTGAAGTTTTTTGAAGTTTGGCCCGAGGCTCAGAATTAAATTAGGGTGATGGCTGGAATTCGGACAGCAAACTGAGTCTGGGATAAGTCTGAAACATAGTCATAGCTTATTTCTCTCAGTGCTGTTGTATCTTCACACGGTCACTAAATGAATAAGTTGAGGACTATCTGTATTTCCTACCTCGGGGGTCTAGCTTTTTTGCATTAAAATTAGAAAAAACCATCTTGGGTTCATAACAAGCCCAGCAAGTCAACTTTCTCGCAAGCGGAGACAAAGAGGTTTTGGTAATAAGGAGTTTTGGCAGGGATGGATTGAGTCACGTCTTGACTTAAAGAGGTGATTAATTTGGTGCTCGGGGCTGACAAGCCGGTTTGTCTAGTGAGTAAGCTACCAAACGTGGGATGGGAAGACTCGAGTGCGGGTTCTGCCATAGGCAAAAGGGCCACGTGGGTGAGTCCGCTGTAGAAGGCAGCCTCTGGAAATGGAGAACTGACTGGGCTTGTCCAGAAGGCCAGCCTGGGCGGGAGGTTAAGAGCCAGGCTTTGGCACAAAATTCACTGGGTGACCTTAGGCCGATCCCCCTCTCCTAGCCTTGGGGAAATGTCAGAAGACTTTGCCAGGAAAATTGAAGGGTACCAGGGGAATAGTTGTGGTTGGGGTTGAACTGTGGCTTCTTTGTCCCAAAGATACTGTTTTTTTTCAAGAGACCGCTGAACTTTCTGTTTTTTCTTTGAAAATGTTTCGCTTCTCATCCCGGAAGCTTCTTCAGTTCTGACTGGATGGTGGGGAAGGGAAGGATTTCTATTCTTTGCAGACCTTGCTGGTCATTTGCATCCTTTTAGAGGGTCGTTGAGGCCACTTGGAGGCACCGCTCAGGTGACCCTGAGGGCACAGATAAACCTCCAAATGGCCTCAACGATTCTCTAAAAAGGATGCAAATGACCAGCTGCCTGCAAGGAGCATCAATCCTTCCCTCCCATCCCATCAGAGCTGAAGAAGCTTCCTGGATGAGAAGCAAAACGTCTTCAAATAAAACTCAGAAAGTCCAGTTGCCTCTTGGAAAAAAAGCACCTTTAGGACAACCATGGCCTTGAAGGGCGGAGAGTCTCCATAGACACGTGACTTCTTTGATGCTCTCTGTGTTTGGTGTGAGGTTTTCTTTTCTTTTTGAGATGTTTCATGACCCAACTAGGGAACATTATCAGTGCCAGAAGGGATTGGGGTTTGGGGCTCTGACCTGTGTTTGCTTTGAGTTAAAACACAAGGCTAAAACGTAGGAGACCGTGAGTTCTCGTCCTCCTTAGCCATGGAAGCTGGCTATGAAGAAGCGATTTGGGTTGGGCTGAGAGAGAGGGGTGGGGGGGACTGGCCCAGAGTCACCCAGCTGGCTTCCATGTTTAAGGCAGGACTAGAACTCCCAGTAAACCTGGTGATTGACTCAATGTCACCCAGTTGGCTTTCAGGCCTAAGGCCAGGATTTGAACTCATGGCCACCTGCTTTCTTGCCTGATGCCTTAACCACTAGACTTAGAACCAATCACTAGGAGACAGTGAATTCTAGTCCCACTTTAGGCATGAAATCCCGCTGGGTAACTTTTGGCCAATTACCAGGAGTCAGTGAGTTCTAGTCCCACCTTAGGCATGAAAGACAGTTGGGTGACTTTGGGTCAATTACCAGGAGATGGTGAGATCTAGTTCCACCTTAGACATGAAAGACACTTGGGTGACTTTGGGCCAATCACCAGGAGTCGGTGAGTTCTAGTTCCACTTTAGGCATTAAAGTGATCATCATCTGGGAGCGATTTGGGCCAATGACTGGGAGATGGTGAGTTCTAGTCCCACCTTTGACACGAAATCCGGCTGGTTGATTCTGGGCCAGTCACGCTCTTTCATCCCACAGCGTTGTTGCGGGGAAAATAGGGAAGAAGAAAATGGTGTTGGATACGTTTTATCCCTTTGAGTTATTCTAAAAGCAATGTATAATAAAAATAAAAAATATTTTTAACCACGCTTTCGTTGGGCAGGACCCACCGTCCTGGAGGTGTTCAACACCCTGCTGAAGCACCTGAGCCTGAGTGTGGATTTCGAGCTGGGCAACACGAGGGGCGATCACGGCCACGCGGCCCTCTCTGCCCCCTCTAAGGACAACGACGAGCGGATTGTCCAGAACGCCATCATTCAAACCATCGGTGAGTGTGCGGGGTGGGATCTCACCTGGTGTCTTATTTTTTTAAATATACCTTTTGTTCAGAGTTTGGCAGCGTAAATTCAGCGCCAGAAAAGTAAACACTGAGGCTTCATTTAACTTCTTTACAAACACATCAAGTAAATTTTACAGTACCAGTTGTAGATTTCCTCCAACATGGAGCAAACTCAAAGAGAAGCAGACATGTTACAGGTCAGAAGACTTAACTCTAGTCTTCAGCAAGGAAGCAAGCTAGTTTCTCCTTTCACTTTAGAGCTGAGCACAGAAAGAGAGATAACCAGGTTCAGATTCTCTCTAAAGTTTCAGCCCCCAATTCAGCTCTCATTGGCTGACCTTGTTACTAAGCTCTATTCCAGTTCGTGACTATATCTGATACCTTTTCATCCCTTTGGTGCAAAATAACAATAATAATGATGATAATAAAAATAATAGAAAAAGTCATAGAAAATGAAGACGTTAAATTGCTCTGGGACTTCAGAATCCAGCAACCGGCGACCTGCCACACAACCCCGGACCTTACCAGTTGCGATAAGAAAGCCAACAAGTTGGCAGTGGGATGGGGCAGTGCTGGAGAGAGGCAGAAGGGAAGAGAAAAGGGGAGAAGATAGCAAAATACGAGAACGACTACACGAAGCAAATCGAGTGACTGTGGCAAAGGCAAGCAAGGGTAATACCAATAGGGCATAGGTGCAATTCCAAAACGACTGGAGCACCCCTGAACACCATCGGGGAATGACACATTGCAGGTCGGGTCAATTGCAGAAAGGGACAGAAAGGCAAACCCTGACAGAAACATCGGGCTGACTATGAGTTAATAGTATAATAATATCGAAAATAATAAGGGTCCCCCTCTGGTTTTCTCGATATGAACGCGTGTAATTCAGTCAACACCGAATGTAGGGGAATGGGACAAGGGATGCGACAAACCCTTGTGTCCAGCACTAGAAATAGTTCTGGGCTGGGGAATTTGGGAGTTGTTAGTAACCCGC